>VWYH01000372.1:512654-702044 GCA_013399365.1 Pampusana beccarii
GGCCCACAGGTCCCTTTCCCCTACACTGCTCTCTAACAGGGCGTTCCCCAACTTATACGGGAACCTGGGGTTGTTCCTGCCCAGATGCAAGACTCTACACTTGCCCTTGTTGTATTTCATTAAATTTTTCCCCGCCCAACTCTCCAGCCTGTCCAGGTCTCTGGATGGCAGCACAGCCTCTGGCGTGTCAGCCACTCCTCCCAGCTTGGTGTCATCAGCAAACTTGCTGACAGTGCACTCTAGTCCCTCATTAGGAGGGACCCTTTTGGGTCCTTTTGCAGAAGATTGGCCTGATTTTTGGCCAGCAGTATTTCTGGGTTGTAGAGATCGTAGTGCCTTTTGCTCCTTACATGTGCCAGACACATAAAAATGCTGATGGCAAAATGGGTCTAAGTAGCTCTGGCATATTTATGCTACTCATAGAAGCCAGCTTGCTCCTGTCCTGGTTGCAGGGCTACTTGCAATTAAATTAATTCGAGTTGGCTCTGAAGTTAGGCATTTTATTATATCGTTTTGTCTTTTTTTTTGGGTGGATCGTATGTGTTGGTTGTTGGTTGTTCTTTCTGCTGCTGAATACTGAGATTGGAGCTGATTATGCAGAAGTGCTGTGACTGGCCATAACTATTGGCCGCATACAGCTGGGTATTGCTCTGAGAGTTTTTAATATGAGGCACTACTTTCCTTTTGTTCTTGTTTAATGTGTTCAAAGACCCACAGAAATCAATAGCAAAGATGGTTACTGGATTTCAAGGGATAGGGAGTGTTCTTTGTGGGGGGGTTGAGTTGTTTGTTTTAAAGTAGGGAGCAGCACAGGCTGGCTGATACTTTCCACCTCTTCATGTCTCATAGACACTAAGAAAGGAGTGGTGGAACCTGTGAAGAGACTCATGGAAAACTCCAGTCTTGGTGCTGCTTGTTTTACCAGCCCTCAGAACTCTCATTTGTCTGCAGCGCTAGCCATGCTGGTTTCATCCAATGTTTAAGAAGGAAGCAGGTGGCAAAGACTTGCTAACACACTGCATAAATGGATTGTGGGATTTATCAGCTATTGTGTATGGCAGAAGTTTAGCTGGGTTCAAGAAACAGTAATGTGGAAGAGGATGGAAGAGGAATTCATGCCTAGAGCTGCAAATATAGTGTCAGACCTGAGAATGCTCCTAATTACTAGTAGCTGGAAGTGTATATTCAAAGAACTATCCTTCTCTGGCGCTCACTTTTTTAAATACTCATTGAGTAAACACCTGCTTCAGGTTGCCCTCAGAAACAGAACAAGCGAGTGGAACTCAGCTGTGCCCCAGTGCTGCTGTGTACGTAGCTACTGGAAAGGACTCTCCAAGTCAGAGCTTGTTTAGTGTCAAAGCAGTCAGAGCTTGTTTGGTGTCAAAGCAGTCTGCAGACGCACCTCAAAGTAAGATGTCACTGCACATAGTCACTGTGGAAAAGCTATAGATACAGCGGAGGATACAAATCATATTGTTAAGTAGATGCTTGATAACTAGAACTGGAGGGGGGGGATTCTTGTTTTGTTTTAGGGGTTTGTTTTGTGTGTTTGCTTTTTGTTTGCTTGTGGTTGGTATAGAGTTGCAGTTTTCTAGTCCTTACTAATTTGGTCTTTGTCGGATTTGTCTTGAGTTGCTGTTGAAGCAGAAGAAACTGCTCTGTATTTTGGAGGTAATAGAAGGGGATCTGTTCTCAAAGAAGTAAATGCAGATGAGGAAGCAACACAGTCCTAGCAGGCTCATCACTTCTTTCAACTATAGGATAGGTTTTGTAAATTCCCTTGCTCAAGACTGATTCAACAACTATTGACCTTCAAGATGTCCATTTTGGTATAAACATGACCCTATTTAAGGAACCTTTCAGGTTTCAAGCGTGAGCATCCTACTACTAATGAAAAATTATGCCCTTGGGATGTTCCCTGGCATCAAGGATGCTCATCAAGTGTTGATCACTAGTAAGAGCTCACTTAAACAACCAGTCCAGGCTTGTATGCTTTTCAACAACAACATGCTGTTTTGAAAAGTCAGTGTTAGCAGATGATTCGTCTTTGCAGATTGTGCATCATATTACCTGGCAGCAAACAGATACGGTAAAGAGACAATGAGACAATGTTCGGAAGAGTTTGGTTTAGTAGGAACACTTTAATGGGAGAGCAGCTTCTGAAGTGTGATTGGAAAAAACAGTCTGGAATTTGTTTTATTCAGAAAAGGTCAGCTGGAATCCAGTTGAAGAAGCTATTTTGATGTAGTCTGTTGTCTTCCTACGGTGGTTAGCTCTCTTTAGGGCGATATTGACATCTTCTGTTCTTCGGTTTAGCAGTAAACGTTAACATTTTTAATCATTAAAGGGAAAAGGTGTTTGAACAGAAGTTTCTTTAAAGTATGTAAAATAGGACAATTGAGCTGTTGAGGCCTTTTTACAATGGTAAGAGGTGAACTGATGCTACAGTTGGGTGACCATGAGTATAGATTCTTGCTTTATAGAAAGTTGTTTAATGTGTATGGTGTACAACTCTAAGAAGAACGTCGCTTCTTCAATTCATTAATATTTTGTCTTCACAGATATGGCTTCCATATTACCAAAGCTTCATATTTCATCTGCCATGATCCTAAAGTTATTCAACGGCTTTTTGACAACCTTAGGAATTTTGATGGAAAAAACACATACCCGAAATCATGTGGTAGATTTAAAGTTTCTGGAATAAGGGATCTAACTACTGGGTATGACAGCAGCCAGCCAGATCAAAAGGCTGTGAGTATCTTTTTAAAATTACATATAAATCATATGAGTCTGTATATACACATGTATAAAAAATTCTATGGAGAAACACTCAAAGATTATGTTACCTCCTGAGTTAAGTTAGATTGGTGATGATTGTTTTGCCGTGGTGGGGGGAAATGAAGGGGCGGGGAGGGGTTGTTTCATTTTTGTGGTGTTTTTTTCTCTCCAAGATGACAGTATGTGAAGCGAGGTAGGAGGATATTGCTGTCTTGCTACAGCAATGTTGCATTATCTTGCTCTGAGTGTAAGTTAAACTGTCTGCTGAGACGTGGCTTAGGTTTTCCACAATCCATCTTTCTTTTCCTCCTGGGAAATGACATCACAGAACAATTTCTATTTGCAGTAAAAATGTTGATTAGACTTGAAATGAGCTACCTAGCAGTAACCTACTGCTACCAGATTCTAGGTAGAAGGTAAGGCTGTCATTTGCATAGTGTCCTCTCAAGACCACAATGATGAAGGAAACAACAAAGCTTAATTTTAACTGATCCTTTAGTTAGATTATATGACATCAAGGCGTGAGTTTTGTCTTGAATTCATTATATATAGTCACTTGCCAAGCCTCTAAAATCTATTCTTACTATTTCTAGATACTTCCCACTAGTAAAAGTAGCCAAATGATAACGTTCACCTTTGCTAACGGAGGAGTGGCCACGATGAGAACCAGTGGGACAGAACCAAAGATCAAATACTATTCTGAACTTTGTGCACCTCCTGGAAACAGGTATTGTCACTTAGAGCAGTAAATGCTGTGTAACAGAGACTGTGTGGCTTTTTGGTATTGTTTTGGTGTGGAAGGGGCTCTACCTGATCAAATAACACTACAGTCATTATTTTAGCAACTGTATTTGCATAAAGCTTCAATTCTGCAAAATTTGTTGGTGCGTTCTTGTCACTGAAATTCCTTTGAGCTTGGTTTCACATTCAGTGAAAACAATATCAAGAAAAACATTCTGTCTTAAATGATAGTAGATACATTCACTCTGGTTTTATGCACATGGTTGCTTTAAACTTAAATGGATTAGAACACTTTATATATAGTTATTTTAAACCCTTTTATGTTTAGTAATTATATCCTTGACTGATAGTCTTGGATAGTCTTAAAGATAAGCAATTATTAACTTTAATAATGAAAATGCTTTCTCACAGATGAAAATTCACCTGAAAATACTATTACAAATATAAAAGTTGCATTTCTAATCACATACTTCTAGTAATAGAAGATCTTCTGAACTCCAGCTGGCTGTTCTATCTTAGATTATATTGTGGGTTTATGTTTTTCCATAATCTCAAGTGCCTTCATACACATCAGTCGGAAGTGAACATCAGTGCATTACCATGAGAAATCAAGTGTATATACTTTTAGCATTAAGAGAAAATGTTTGCCTAAAACAATGCAACAGATTTAACAATTCCTCAGACTGAAAATGTGCTTTTTAGCTTCTCCACTATGACAGTTTTCTGTATTTGTGTGGATTTTGTTTCTCAGTGATGTTGAGCGGCTGAAGAAGGAACTGGATGAATTGGTCAACGCTCTTGAAAAACACTTCTTTCAACCAGAAAAAAACAATCTTCAACGAAAGGCTGAGTAAAGTAGCAAAATTACTACCTTAATTGTTGGGGTTTTTTTGCAGCATTAGAAGTGTATTATTTAAAAAGTAAAGATTTTTAGGACCAAACAGCTGAGAGCTCAGACTAAAAAGACTTTTGCCTTTATTAAGAGTTACTCTGGGTACTCCTGGATCTGGTGTCTTATTTTGGAAGGAAAATACCTCTGCCCTTAAAGGACCAAAAACCCCAATCAGTTGAACTGAAAGCTTTATGAACTAAATGTTGACTGCAAATGTATTTCAATCAAAATGTGTTTTAATTAAATATTATAAGTAATCTGATTTCTGAAATGCAGCCTGTTTTGTGGGGACTTTTATTTCTTTTGTGTGTGTGTGTGTGTGATAATACGATGCAACTTTATCTAGATTTAGATTAGCAAAACAAATTCTTCGGTTAACAGGAAGTCTTGAAAGCCTGTGGTGAGACTTTGGCAAACTTGGGGCAAATATTTCAGAAATAGTCATCTTTCTTGGGGATTTCGGCTCAAATAAACAAGAAAGTCACAACGAATTTGCTGGAGAGCTATCTGCTGTGGAACTATACAGCGTATTTAAGGTAAGAGGTACTAAGTGTACTGAACTGGCTTTTAGTACCATGAGCTTATTAAGATAATATATCTGTACACAGCACCCTTCTGTTGCCTCATTGAGCTATACGTAATTAGTTCACTGCATGCCCAGATCTCAGAGCCTGTCATACTGTATGCTGCCAGTCTGGGTGCGTAACTCTGCATGTCTGATTTAGAGCAGAAGTTTTTTTGCATGCTGTTGTCTGCACTTGCAGAGTTATTTGGAAGTTACCAATTGACTTTAATGCAAGGGTTTTCTGCATTTTCAGTACTTGTTTTGGATATCAGGGTAGCTCTAACAGCTCCAGTGCTTCTTGAGTAAAGAAACCTTTCCCTCATTTTTGAAGAGGCATTAGGGAGACATGAAGAGGAAGGAAGATTAACTAGAGGTACCGTGTGGAGATTGTGCACTCCTGTACTCAAGTGGAAGAACAAAGCTGAAAGGATCCCTATGCTATTGTTCTTTTACACATTGATTAAAAGAAGCAGAATGGAAGATTGGGGCTTCTAATTCTCCTAACTTGTCCTTAACTTGTTCCCCCTGCCATTTCTGTGAGAGCCTTTCAATGTGGAACATCCTCCCTTGGAGAACACTCCCTTTGGGGTGTGTGAGTTAATGGGTGATGCAAGGTGTCATGTTCATCTGCACCATCAGTTCTGGCAAAACAGGTAGAAGGATGAAGCCTGTTGGGGCAATGAAATGTAGTTTGGAAACTCTAAATGATGACTTAGATGCATTCACAACCATAGCTACACACTTTTTAAAAATGTAAAACTTCAAAGCTTTATTATCCTCCCAGAAGTCAATTTCTCTATCCTTGTTATTTTCAATACAGCTTGGAGATTGCACCAGTTGTGCAGCTGAGTATGGGGAAAGAACCTCTTGAAAAGCTCAAGAAATTTCTCAGTGGCACCATGGGAGGGGCGCGTGTGCCATTTGTGTTCAGCTATGACTTGTTTCATCCTGCACGCAGATGCGATTGATTCTTCAAGGAGTAATGCTTTTTATCTGGTGACAATGGGCTTTTTGCCTTCTGGGTAGTCATGTACTGCAACCTGCTACCAGGCTGTCATTGCTACCAGGCTGTCACTACCTGCTTGGGACATTCAGTCCATGGCTGTCTCTGGCCCAACGTCAGGTTGGAGGGAGGAACGGGAGACACAGGCATGTGGTCCCCAGAACAGAGTAAGGGGCCTTATTTCAAGGTACTGGCTATGTAAGAAATGAAAGGATGAATGTTGGGCCTATACCAGAATTTCATTCTTGGTAGAGCTGAACATGTGGCTTGTGACTTAACCACAGGCCACCCTTGCAAAACATGGTTTCCTGCACTGCATTGCAGTCTGCGCTTCAAAGCAAATGGCTTTTTACAAGCTCTCAAACCAGACTGTTCACTGCCTGGTTAGATGCTGTTTGTCAGTGCTTCTAAGACTTGTTTGTGGTTTCCAGCCTCAGTGTGATTGCTGTGGACTGAAGGTCGGGTTGAAGACAGGCCACCCAGCAGCAGCACCTTTGCCAGAAGGTACAGCAGTAGGGGACATGCCGTGCTGGGGTGTGCATCATCTTCCAGCCTGCTAAAGACAAAAGCTTCTTGAAAGAAAAACGCTGAAGCGAGAGCTGTGGTACACATATGATAAATGTAAAACGCTCCCCCAGAAGGCAAGTAGGCAGAGAACAAGTGGTGCTTCAAACCTGTGGCACGTGGGGTGGACTGTGCAGCCTCCACCAGTGGTCCTGGTTGTATTTGCCCTTAAGGGCAGTGTGGATGGATGGACTGCAGCTGGCTGGGCCAGCTGGGTACTCAGCTGCTGAGATCCCCAGGTGTGTGGGGTCCCAAGCTGGAGAGCACAGACAGAGGAACAATTCTGCAGGAGACAGGCTGGGGCAGGCTCTTCAGTTTGGATGCTGATGAGATATACCCAGAGCAGGGGAAGCTTTGTGGCTCTGTACAGGCCTGCAGCCCTGGATCTGGATTTTGTTGATGGTCCCTCTCTCTGGGAAAGCCATCTGTGTTCTGCCTTGGCCAGAGTCTGTCAAGGTGCTCCACTCCTCAGGAATGCTAAGGAGAACCAGATAGCCAGGTCTATCCCTCAGGTTCCTGTGACAGGCTGGGTTTCTGCTGAGCTGTTGCTGTTATTTGTGGATCTACATGCATTACTTACTACTTCTGTCTTGCCTGGAGATCTCCTAGGCAGGTCATCTCTCCTAAGAGCAGGCAGCCCCTGGTAGTGCTGAGGTGGCAGTGGCAACAGCAGCCTAGCTGGTTCTGCTGACATGCTGATGGTAGGGCCGTGGTGATGTTGCTGCCGCTATTGTCAGTCTCTGTACCCTTCTCCTATTTTAGACCTTTTGAGGGAACCTCCTTATCCCTCTCTCATCTTCTGCCTAACTGATCCCCTAAACTGGTTACCTCTGCCAGATACAGTGAGACTAATTTATTGTCAGCAGGCTGAGAACCCCCTTTTTTAGGTTACACAGAAGGTCTTGGGGAGCAGGTGAATACAGTATAGGGCAAGACAGGAGGGCCTTTGTAGCCATCCCACAAAGGCCTACAAGGGATTGCATGCTGTGCACTGAGTTGATGCACTCGGACAACTCTGCAAGTGTCTTAGAAGTCTGGCAGTGGGACCAGCAATGAGCGGACGTATACAGAGACATCCTTAAGATGGCTTTAGAGCATCCTCAGAAACAGTACAGGTACGGTCAAGATGACGACCCAATCTGTATCATCCTGTCTTCGCAGGAACAAGGAATTTACTTACTCCGTCCCCTGCTCTGTTCCAAACAGGAGTTCACAACTTTAGGTGGGGCAAACAAACAAAAAAAAGCCTCCGCGGTGGTTTATCAAGCTGATAGAACAGTTATGACAAACTAGAGAATTACAAGATGAAACTTGTTGCTGCTAGAGTCTTTGCTAACCTTGTCTTGCATCAGAGGAAGAGGATCTAGAACTGAAATAAAGAACTGAAACAAAGGTAGTTCGAGTATATGAAAGAGACCTTAGTATTGCCAGTTGGAAGGGGTGTTAAGCTTCTTCACAGCTGATCTAATTCCTCCATCAAAGTGTTGTGTAAGATAGCAAAGCTAATTTAGAGATGAATAGTCCCATGACAGACATTAAAAAAAAAAAGACAAATGTAATTTGTGAATAGCTGGCCTTGAACAGGGAGCGGAGGCACTAATATTTCATCCAGAAATGGCAATTGCCATGACTAGAATAAAGAATGCTTGCAGCTGGGACTGAACTCAAGTGTAATGGAATCCCTGGCTACTCCTAGAGAAGGACACATCCCTGCGTTACCCAAACCATGTCAAATAAGCTCGTTTTTTATAACTCCCAATGAAAGTTGTAAACAATTGATCCTATAGGGAATCATGCCTATGGGGCCAGGGGGGAAATGCCTCTAGACTGAGAAGAAAGTAGCATAGTACTAAGAACTCGGCCAAAAAAACCCCAAAACATAGGAATGCTTCAAGAGTAGACTGATGGACTTCACTTGAAGGTTATTAGTTTGTTTACTAGTCACAACTTAAACCCACTTCTGAATTTTATTTTTTTCAGTAAGTTTAATGAAGCAGTTTGGCTGGAAGTAAATACATTTCATCTTCCTTATAGGCTGTGAACTTAGTCCACGGCATATTATGAAAAACAGAAATACTGTATTTGAGTTGGAGAAGGATTTATTTGAGACTTTTGCTACATAACAACAAATCATACGAGGATAACTGGAATTCACTATAAAGGAATATTTAATATATAAGCAATTATTTTCATGTTTTACAAGTATGTGCTTAATCTCTAACTAATTCACCTAAAAAGTTTCTGTAAATGAAGTTTCCTGCTCGCCGTTGCTTTTCAAAATTCCGGTGGCTGTGGGTTTCATTTTGACACAACAACAATAAGCAAACCTTATATCCTTGTTTAACAGTCACTATGTATAGCAACATTAAAAGGATATTAAATTAACCTTTGTTAAGCAACACCAGAAGTCTCTGCAAGATTGGGGACTCCTAGGCTTCTGTGGCTGAAGGCACCTGGGTGCCATACATAAATCTAAAAATTAATTGTAAATAAAAATAATCAAAACAAAACTGCCTGCCAAGTACACAAGTAATCAAAGGCCTGGATGAAAAGACTGAGTGCACCCTCAGCAAGTTTGCTGATGATACGAAACTGGGAAAAAGGGGCTGACACACCAGAAGGCTGTGCTGCCTTTCAGTGAGACCTGGACAGGCTGGAGGACTGGGCAAAGAAGAACCTGATGAAGTTTAACAAGGGCAAGTGTAGAGTCCCGCACCTGGAGAGGAATAACCCCAGACACCAGTACAAGTTAGGGGTTGACCTGCTGGAAAGCAGCTCTGCAGAGAAGGACTTGGGAGTTCTGGTCGACAGCAGGTTGTCCATGAGTCAACAAAGTGCCCTTGTGGCCTAGAAGGCCAACGGTATCCTGCGGTGCATTAAGAAGAGTGTGACCAGCAGGTTGAGAGAGGTTCTCCTCCTCCTCTGCTCTGTGCTGGTGAGGTCACATCTGGAATAGTGTGTCCAGTTCTGGGCTCCCCAGTTTAAGAATGAAAGGAATTACTGGAGGGAGTCCAGCAGTGGGCTACAAAGATGATTAGAGGCCTAGAGCATCTTTCTTATGAGGAGAGACTGAGAGAGCTGGGTCTGGTCAGCCTGGAGAAGAAAAGATTGAGAGGAGATCTCATCAATGTTTATAAATATCTCAAGGGTGGATGTCAAGAGGATGGGCCCAGACTCCTTTCAGTGGTGCCCAACGATAGGATGAGGGGCAATGGGCACAGCCTGAAGCACAGGAGGTTCCATCTGAATATGAGGAGAAACTTCTTTTCTTTGAGGGTGACAGAGCCCTGGAACAGGCTGCCCATGGAGGTTGTGGAGTCTCCTTCTCTGGAGACATTCAAGACCCACCTGGACATATTCCTGCACAATCTACTCCAGGTGAACCTACTTCAGCAGGTGGGTTGGACTAGATGATCTCCAGAGGTCCCTTCCAACCCCAACCATTCTGTGATTTTGTAATTAAACTAAGCTGAGTTGCTTTCCTTCACAGTATTTCTTTGCACTATGTAAGCACACAAATTCATCAAGGGTAGTATTTCTGCTGAACTTCCAAGTGGAAGCCAACATTTCTCTTCTGTATAGCAATTGCCAAGTAACTGAAATGAGGTCGTGCACCATCAGAACACTGTGCATAATAGGATGAGCCTATTAAACTGTCCAATCATACACTCACCTAAATAAAATGTAATATAAATGAAGGCATAGCAACAGCAGCTTCCAAACAAGAGGAAAAGCTTAAAATACTCCCACAATCACTGGTAAGTCATTTTCAAATGTATTTATGGGAATGAAGGGGAGGGAGGATTAATCATGACATCTCAAATGCACAAAACCACAGAGACGGCAGCAGGCAGGATCTGTAACAGTAGCTCAACTCTTTCTTGATTCTTTACTCACGATCAGTGATAACAGAAAGCCTCTTGTCTACAAAGATAATTACTAACGTCACTGGCGTGCATTCCTACAGCACTTGAAGTAGGCAAACATGCTACAATAACAGTTATTGAAATTTTGTTTATGAAATGTCTGGAACTATATATAAATAGCATCTGGAGATACAGTGTCATTGGATAAGAATGTTAGTACTCCATCCAGAGCTCACTTAAGTCAAAGGACTGCAAAACAGTATCATGCCCTTAATAAGGTACTAAACAGATTTACATGAAAGGCATCACAAACAAAGACTTAGACTGTTTTATATGATAGCACTAGAAATTCATCATTATGGGTGATCCAGAAAAAAAAGCACAGAGGCTGTGCTTCACAACTGAAGCACAATGTGGGTGCCCGCACTCACATTCATAATCCAAAATGTTACTGCTCAACCGCTGCCCAACTATGGAGCGACTTGAACTCCGAAAGAAACTTGGGGGGGAACTTAAAACTTCCCGTTTGCCTCGTGTTACTTCAAAGGGTGAATCCACAGTCACAGCAGCCCCAAGTTCTGCACTCGCCCATGGCCAGGCACATTCAGCCTAAATTTCTACTGATGGGATCAAGTGAGTAGATGCTTCTCCTTAGCCTGCAAGAGAGGCTTCATTGCCTCCATGTTCTCAAAGTATGCCTCATACAAACCTGTAGGTTCAGGTTCTGTACAAAAGGCAGTGGTGTGGTTTTCTTTGCATTTTTTAAAGTGTGACTGGGCAAAGGAGATAAAGATTAAACTGCCATTCTTTTATAGGTCATGTTTGCAGGATACAGAAAGCCCAGGATGATTTTCCTCCTCAGTCTGAAGAAGTTAATGTGATAGTAGTATGTTTTAGCTAATAGGCTGCTGTAAATAAAAAACAGCCTGTGAAGGAAAAAAGAACAGAGGTTTACTGTTTCAGAAAATTGAACATTATTACCAGTCTGGTGTTCAGGGTTTTCACCTGAATACAGGAATTCCAGTCCCTGGAATGTAGGGAAGTGTTTACATTTTAGGGACTGAAACATATGATGCCTGTTCTGTTTTTCTTCTTGTTTTCACAAATGAAACTTCTTTTTCTTTTGGTGTTTTTTGGGGGTTTTTTTTGGGTGGTGTTTTGTTTTGTTTGTGGTTTTTGTTGTTGTGGGTTTTTTTTTTCCCTACATAAGTGACAGTTTCACCAGGAAGCAGAGAGAAGGAATGCTGTCCAATGCAGCCTGGAGGCTGATGATTGGGAAACCTTCTTGGAAGGCAGGCTGACAAACTCTTCTTCCTGCATCCTTTTGTTCTTCAAATAAAGCACCTAAATATCTATCTCCAGAGAAGTGTGGATGTTGAATCATGAGCATGGGAGACCACATCTTGCAGACCAGATACATGCTAAAATGAGAAAGAGAAGGTGACTTTACACACAATTCCATCTTCTACATAGCCAAATCACTTTACGTAGTTCATGAGCTCCGTAACATTAAAATACCCTTCTACTGCAAGGATGGACCATAAAGAACAGTTGTAGCTTTACCCGCCTGGCTATTCAGAAGCACTCTTTGGTCCCAACAGAGTTGTTTTTTTCCCTTGTTATCACCAGTCACACCGAAGTATGTTCATATCTAAATACTCTTTGTTTCATCTGATGCAGCTTTAAACTCTTTCTTGTGCACTGTTTCTAAACCCTCTCTGCAAACAACTTGATTGCTGTCCTAGCAGAGTTTCAAGTCCATATTGGTCACTTACATGCACACTGCTGAACGTGGTGGAGTTTGCTCCAGATGCTTACTGTGACCTGTGTGCTTCTCATTTCTTGTTCTTATTACTATATTTTCATCTGTTGCTGAGCTGGTGACAGACATCAGACTAATACCTTCTAAAACCATTGACAGATCTTGTATTTTTATTACTTGGATGTTTAGTTTGTTTTAATAAAAAAGGAAAATACTCTAAAATAATCATAAAATGTTGCAAATATTATAGTAAAATTTCCTTTCTTTCTGAGGAACTCGCATACAATATTTTTACTACACCTTACCAACAAGCGTCATAGAAACTGGCTGGATTAAACAGATGAGTGACTGTTCCTGAATAGTTTTTCAAGGTGTTTACCAAATATTAACACTTCAGGTTTGTTTTGTCTCCCATTAACTGTAAGAAAATATTTTATGTCTACCTGAATGAAAAAAGAGGACTTTTTTCAAAATGAGAGCAAATGGAACTATTAAACCAATGTAACTATACTTCTTATCAAAGGCATTTCACTTTGCTTCTAAAATATTGTATCAGAACATGAGTAGTTTGACAAAAAACTCTGCTAGGCATAGAACTGAAACATATGAGCCAGAGATAACAGGAAAAATAATAGAGGGCCCTGTGAATGAGTTCAAGCACAGCCTGCCTTCTTTCTCAGCCATCCAAGAGAAGGAAGAAAGGATATGTATTTGTGATGCTCTAGTATTGACTCCTCTTGTTGTTCAAGGATTTTCCAGGCAGCAATAAATAATCTTGTATGATCCTGATCTGTTTCATTATCACCTTCTGAAAGGCAATAGTAAAGCAGTAAAGAAGTCTTCCAAAGACAATTGATTGGTAATTTGGGAATGCATGAGCCTCGGCTGAAGTGCTGGAGCTATCTGAGTGGGGACTGCAGTTTGCTGTCTTCTAGAACATAATGACCAGAGGCATGTGATGCTTGGGCAGCAGGCTTAAAATGCACAAAAGGACACACTTGTCTCAGATACTGAGGCTGGTGGGTGATAACTGGAGTAAGGGAGTTGTCCTTAGTTGTGATGGTTTAGAAACTTAAGACAGGCATGGTTTGCAGAGAGGTGGCATTCCTATTCCCAAGGAATGTAAAGGGTGTTACTGAAAAACAAGAGGAACTTGTACCTATTCCCATGTCTGAAGGAGAAGCAGCAAACCATGAACTGAGTATAGACTGGGACCAAGGAACTGCTGCTTTCATACTTACATGTAGCAAATGAAAGTCATGCAGACACAACCACACACTTTGCAAGTAGGGGATGTAATGTGACTTATTTTTCACAATCTGGGGCAACATTGTGCTTGCATTTGACAGTTTATTTGACCGATTCCCTCTCAGTGTAGCACATGTGCAGCAGCAGAGCAGATTTCCTTGAGAAAGCTCTGATTATACACATGTGCACGAGCTCAAAAGTAAGCAAGTCAGTGGCCTTAACTGCCAAGAAGACTTGAAGTTAATTGAGTGCAAAAGTGGTTTGCAGAGCGGGAATGCAGGGTGCCTTGATCATCTGGAAAGAGCACTTGCTGAGGAGTATAATTAAGTCTCTGAATCCGTTCATTACTTATCCTCTCTGGCAACTGAAAGGGCAAATCGTGCCAACTTTTACAGTGATTCTATCTATCTATCTGTCTATCCATCCATCCATGTGTGGCAACTCGCACAGGGAAGCAGAGGGAGGAAGGTGCACAGGTGTGTGGGAGCAGCTGGGCCCGCAGAGGCCGCCCCACGGCCAGGGCCGGGCCCAGACCCGACCGGGCCTTGGCCACTCGGGACCGCAGGTGCAGGGCTGGCTCCAGGTTTGTGAGCAAACCCCCCTCTGAAGGCGCTCCCCGCCTCACCTGCCAACCTCGCGGTCCGCCCGGGCTCCCCACGGCCAGGCGGCAGCGACGTGTTTCCCGCGGGAGATGGGAGGTCGTGACAGACACACGCGACAGCCCCGATCCAACGCTGCCCGAGGGGCACGGAGCGGGCCGGGGGAGGGGGCCTCAGCTGCCCGCTATCGCGACATGGGCGCCCGCCCATCGCCGGCTGCCCGCCGCCTCAGACGGGTGCCTGTCCCTCTCCGCCCCCGCCGGGCCGGGGACCCGCCGCCTGTTGCTATTTCTGTCCGCGCTGCCGGGCGGGAGGAGGGGGGCAGCGAGCAGCAGCCGCCGGGTGTGTGGTCTCGGCTTCCCCCGCCTCTTCCCGCCCGGGCCGCCGGCAGGTAGGGGCGGGGCGGCCCGTCCTGACCCGGCGGGCAGCAACGGGAGGCGGCGAGAAGCTTCCCCTCCCCTCCCCGGCCCGGGGGCCCGCGCTGCCGGTGCCCTGAGGCGCTGGTGGGGCCTCCCCTCCCCGGCCCGGCCCGGCGGCCGAAAGCCGCTCCCCGCACCTCTCCCTCCCCTCAGCGGGAGCCGGGCAGGCGGCGCCTGACAGCCCGCGGCCGCTGCCTGCCGAAGGCGCTTCCTCGCAGCGAGCACATCCTGCGGCGGCCCGGCGGCGGTAGGCGGGTAAGCCACGGCCGGTCAGCCCCGACCCCGGCTCCGGGCCTGGCGGGGGCCGGCTGCGGGTGGCAGCCGGGGCGGCGGTGGGGGCCGCCGTTCTCTCGCCGCGGGCCGGCCCGGGGGAGCGGCGCTGGCGGAGCCGAGTCTGCGTTTCTGGAGGGGGGGGAGGATGAAGATCGGCTCGTAGCGTTGAGGAAGTGAAAGAGTCGAGGCGAGAAATGGGGCACCCCGCGGCGGGCTGGCGGGGCTGGTCCGGCCGCTGCGTCCGGACTCTGAGGGGCAGAAGCCGCCGCCCGGACGAGAGGAAGCGGCTGTGAGGCGGGTGGCGGGTCCGGCCCGGGCGCCCGCTGCGGGGGTAGCGTGGGCTGCTGCCCTCCCGTCTCTCGGGCAGGGTCGCGCCGTCGGTCGTAGCGGAGCCCTGGGGAAGCGGCAGCACTTGCTCTGGGGACGGTGTCTGAGCCGGGGCGGTGGTGCCGCGGTTCTCGGCTCGCAGGGTCCGGGGGGAGCTGGCTTCTCGTCAGAATGACCAAAAGACACGCTTGAATTTAATCCGCGATTGACCTCATGTGCCACACTCTGGTTTTAGTTCTTTTTTGTCATTCTTGCCTGAACCTTCCTCACCCATCGACGCTCGGTCTAACTCCCAGAACCTGCTGCTTCTTGGAGCAACACAGCGGCTCTTCCCACAGGGGTGAAACGAACCTTTCCTCCAGCAGCACCGTTGGGTTTAACCTCACAGTCCCCGCACACTGGTGCAGTGTTTTTTATGGCCCTTTAAATTCGCGGACTGAGTTAACAAGGGAACGATCTCTTGAAAGCACGTTCATGAGAGGTATGAAATAAATGCGGTTATTTATAGTGCAGTTTGAAAAAGATCGAGACCTTTATGTGCCCAGTTGTGTTTGGGAGAGAGGCTGATGTGGCAGATCTGCTGGAGGAACCGTCAGTGGTGCAGATGGTGGGATTTGTGCCTGCCGTTAAGCCCGGAGATTGAATCGTGGGTCAAAATTAATAAAAACGTACATCTCCTGAACAGCAAATACCTTTGAGCTGGTGAAGATGATTATACTTTTAACACTTGTCAATGCTGAAATAGAGATTTGTCGCAGTTTGTTTTCTAGAAATGCTGAGGGTATTATGCAAAAGTAGAAATGCTTGCAGGTGAGAAAAGTGACAGGCTGGAAAGAATTCACTGATATATGGATGACTCGACACTTCTTTATAATTTGGTTAACTGAAAAGTTGGATGCAAGTATTTTGGCTGTGGATATGCAATTGAATAAAAAGGAATGGCATTCAGAATAAAACTTACCTAGCAAGCTTTCTTTAGGTTTTTTTAGTGCATTGCGGTGGTAGAACAGCCCAATATTTTGTTCAGGTACACAAGAAGCTGACTCAGAAGTATCCAAGCTCTAGCTTCAACCATCATCATACTCATTTCTGTGGACTCTGTTAAGGAAATAGCAACAGGTGTCAAGGGCCGGAACAGTGAGCCATTTTCTTAATTTGATAGTTAATTATAATAAACTTGTATGTTTATACTAAAGAAAATATTACAATTTTACTGGGATATTTTAAAATTAATAGTCTATTTTTTATCTTATTTGAGGAGTGATATAAATGCTGGCTGTATTGATAAATATTTCAGGTGTGATCATTACCACAAAACCGAATTATTTGCTTAGAGTGCATGGTGGAACGTTGTTCAGGGCCATATCTGAAACCGCTCAGAGCATTGAAAATCCTCTAAAAGGTAGCATTTAATGCATGCGTATGAAAAAAAAGAAAGGAAATTAAAAGTAATGTCTGAGGTGAATTGACTTCTGGACTTGCACATACTGTTGCCCACTCCAGAAGGTAACAGGAGATAATAAGTATCTATGAGACAAAAAGAACATCCTTGTAACAGAAGGGCACATTGTGATTCCAAGTGCCACTTCAAGTTATTCAAAAATGAGGGCAACCTATGGTATGATACCTAAACAATCTTATTTAACCGTAGAAAACAGACCAAGAATGTTGTTTGAAGCTTCAAGAAAAAAACAGATTGCAACTGGCTGCCCTGTGGAACGGTCTAATGGATACTGTGTTGTGATACCAGAGAAGAGAGTCATTTCATGCATATTCATGGCAACATAAAAAGACCTCTTCTCAGCAGTGACCATATAATGGCATACCTAATACATATTCTTGTTTGTGTTTTTCTGTATATCCTGCTATGTGGATAGAGAAATCTGTCAGAATGAGTGAAGACAATGTAAATCTCAGTCTGGGATCAGAGAGAGAGGGAGAGGAGTGGTATTTAGTTCTGGCTTGTGTGCCAGAGCTCTGGCTGCAGGCCAGGGCTCCTCATAATCCTTAAGCAGTATGATATTTCTGCTAAAATAATCAGCGCTGAAGTGTAGTCGGTACTAGTGCCTGTGGAACCATTTGTCACCAGGGTTCAGCACTAATGCTGTGCAAAGACGAGCTGAGCAAACTTGTGCTCTTTAAGACCAGCTGTTTTTCACAAGACCTTGCTACATGGTTGGAAGTTTTGCTTGGTTTCTTGGAGGGCAGAAGGAACACAGACTTAACAGAAAAAAGAACTGCTGTCATGTCAGCAGCCTGATGTGGAGTAACTGCACAGTTCTCTCTCAGATGAACTGCAGAAGTGGAGGAAGCTGGAATTTTTCTGTTCAGCAACTCATCAGTCAAACTCCTCATTTAATCGTTGATGTGTGGAAGCTCTGACTGCTTTCTTGCTTGATGTATCTTCTAAACTCACCGGTTTTGCCATGAGTCCCAGCACTCCCAACTGCTACCAAACCAGGGCTGGAGCTGGAGGAGGGTGAAGGATTACTTAGGTCAATAGTTACCTATGTTCTATACAAGAGTCTGAAACTTTTGGCTGCATCTATTTGTTGAGTTCGGTCCCGTCCAAAAGAAACAACAGAAGGATAACTCTTCACCACTGTTGTAGTTTTTGCCTTTTGTGTGTGTTTGTTCTTTTGGTTTAAAGCAATCTCTCTCACTTCTTTAGCTTTTTATTCCTGTATTAGTTTGAGTCCGTTCTACATCTGTCTGGTTTTCGCCCAGTTGCCAACCTGATATTTCCAGCGCCTTGTCCTCCTAGGTTAATAACACAGTCTGTTATCTGTACCCCACAAGGTTCTCCTTCCAAATCTCAAAGCTGACCTGGGCCCGTCCAACCCAATGGCACCCAGAGCCTGTACCTTGTCCTCATGATAAAGTCTTTGCTCTCTTGAGAGAAAGTGAGTTTTGAGGGATAGTGTCCTGCATGCTGCTGCTCCTTAGACATGCACCTTCATGCAGGGAGAACCTGGGGTCCAGGATGGCGGAGGTACTGATTTTTGTAGCCATTCCCTTCGCGCTGTCCTGCCTTCGCCCTGACTTCTCTCTACAGGTGTCCCTTTTAGTTTCTGGTGACATAAAAAGATGAGAATACAACTTGCTTTGGGAGAACAAGAGCCTGATATGTGTATTTCATTTAAAATACAATATCCAATTTGGCTAGAACAGGACTGTCTGTGTAGTGTTCCATGCTTTCTAAGCAAGCCTGCTCCCTGCTTGTGAGAAGCAGCTGGGTTGATCACAGCAAAAGAGAAGTTGAAGGCAAAGAGCACGCGTCTGTTCCCATGTGTATCTCTCACATTGGTGAGTCAGTCTGGTGTCTCCCAGTACAGAAGGTGGGGTTAGATTTATTGGTGTGGTTTGTGTGAATATCATGTGTGCTACAGTTGGCCTGGCTGGTTTTTTTATGCTGATGGAGCAAACACAGCTAAATCAAAGTGGGTTAAACAGTGGCAACTTTAAGATACAGTCTGGAGAATATTTTCATTTCTCAGGCAGCAGCAAAGCTGTTAGCTGAGGAGTGCCAGTCAGGCTCTGCTCGGCTGAGTGCAAGGGCAGCGGCGATCCTTCAGAAGATGCCGATGGAGGGGAGAAAGAGGAGCTGTCCCAGTTATGTCCATGGGCGCTGGGACAGCAACTGGAGCCATTCAGCCTGTGTGCAGAGCAAAGCCTGGCAGTCTTCTGCCAGCCCAGAGTAATGGACCTGAATGCACTCAGAGCCATCAACAGAAGATCCAAGTTTAGGTGGAAGGAAACAAGTGGGTGGCTTTATTTTTGTACTTTTTCTATTCTCTCTTGGATTAAAGGTAAAACAAGCATTTGCTTTGAAGAAGCTGTGAGTAAATGAGTCAGACACTTGGGAGAAGGAGGAAGCTCGTTTGAGCCTACTGAACTAATAAGGACGGTAAACCAGTACAGCGCCTGCAGAGCCAAGTTCCAGAGGAGCTTAACTGAGTGGTGGCAACCAGAAGTGGCAGAAGGTGCCAAAATTCCAGGTGGTGGAGTCAGGGCAGACAGAGATGGGCTCAGAGCATGGACACTCTTTGATCATAACGTGTGCTTAATTTTATGGCTGAGAACAGGCCTGTTGAGACAAATAAGACTATTTTTAAGTCTAAATTAAGCACGTACACAAATACTTCATGGTCTTGAAGTAAAACCCAGTCCTTGGTGTAGACTTAAAGGATATTAAAGCTGGCAGCATGAAATTGGCATAATTTCTAGTGGGATTTGCATGTAGATTAATGTAAGGATGACAGGAGTAGGAAACAAAGAAAGAATGTCTGGAAAATGGAGATGGAGCATGCAGAATGGTAATGTACTGAACGATATGGGTTGGATAAGGAGACCTGATGTGGGTAAATTTGTGCTCTGAGAAACTGCACTTTTAGCCCCTCTTCACGTTAGGAAAAAGAGTAACATTCTGACTTCTAGTTAGCTGTTTTGATTCAGTGTTAACTGTTTTCTTTAGAAATAACAAATGCAGACGTTGGAGTATTTATGCTGTTGACTTTTCAAGGTGTTTATTTTATTAGAGAAGAATGCCAAGAAGCTTTTCATTTATGTTAAATACATTCCAGCAGTACAGTGTTTGTTGAATTATGGCAGAGTACCAAGCTGTTGTTGATTTATTTATTTTATTTTGTGAATACTGTTCAGTCCTTAGAGTTAGCATGTAAATAATGTATTACATTGCGATATTTATTCCTATTTGAGGCTGCAGTGTCTTGTAGGTCTGGGGTAAAAGAGCATGGTAGATGGTGGTACTCCAAATAAAACTTCTCTTCCTTGAAAAGCTGATTTAAATGAGGATAACGTTGACATATTTTTACATGCATTTTATTTAACAAGTTTTTTTAAAAGTATTCTGAGAAAACACAGTTGAGAAATATGGTTACAAAAAGTATGTGGCTAATAGGTCAGTATCTGTGCAGTAGCTCAGTTCTTCTGTTTTCAACTAAGAACAGAATTTTCTTAGGCTTTCTTACCCTGAGACTATTATGTATGACTCTAAATGATGAGAACACTAAAAGCTAAAAACTAATTTTGATGTGTTTCAGATTACACACCACTATAGTTATGAATGAATCCAATCTTCCCTTCAGTTGCTGAACTGTTCTTCATTGTTACAGTTAGGGAGAAAACATTCGTAATAATGTGTCGAAGAAGAAGAGACAATTTTGATTCCTGACAGGTGCAAAACTATAATGCTGATTGTGTTTAGCAGTCTGTGTTGATAAGGTGTAAAAATGCTTCCTGAAACTGCTATCCCGTACAATGCAACGCATTTATATTAATCTTAAAGATGTTTGTTTTCCTGCTTGTTTGTGAAACAAACAAAAAAAAGGAGCTTTATATCATTGAAATGAGACATACAAATTCTGGATTTTCATGGCCTTTTTTCCCACACCTTCCACCACAGACACACACACAGATTTGTAAAAAGGCTTTTTGAAAAATTGTTCTACACATCCGTAATGCTACTTATGATGATTTCTTCAAAAAGTGCATTTAAAACTTGCACTTTCGTATGCTTTTGCATCCTTGGAACTGGTAATGTTGCCACAGAGTTCATTTGTCAAAAGATGCAAAAGTGCCAAAAAGAGTAAATGCACCCAAACACGTGATTTCTTCAGTTCTCTTGTTTTCAGGCTTTGCCAGCTACTGCAGAAACGTTTTTCCCCACTCAAACATTTGGAGATTGGTTACATTTTCAATACTTGTTTAGTTCGAAATTAATTTCCATTTTGACTTTTTTTTTTAAAAAGCTTTTTTTAATCCTAAAATTTCCTTTGATTTTCAACAAGGTGGAGCACTGTCGGAAACTCTGTTTGAAAACATTTTTACAAGGACAAATAAAGGACAAAGTTTAATGAAAGCCCATGAGAAAAATACTGCTATTTTTGATCATGTTTGTAGATTAACAGAGACAAGAAATACTGTTGCCACAGTAAATAGCTGCCATGAATTAAATTCTTGCTCAAATATAATTGAAAATGTTGTGTAAGGAGTTCTTGGGACTGCTCATGTTGTTTTAATAGGTCTTTTCATGGGAAACTCTCAGAAGGCCGAGGGTAAACTAGTGTCACGGTATTTAAACATAGGCAATTATAGGCCTGTCAGCTTCTCATCAGTCTCGCACAAAATAATGCAACAGCTGAAACCGGGTTCAGTTAATGAGGAGTTAAGACATGGAACAGCAAATGCCAATCTATGTGTTTTCATAGACTATATTTTGCAAAATGAAATGGATAGATGGATGCGATTATTGGATTTTGTTACTAAAACTACAGATACGTAATAACAGTAGCAGTAGTAGAATCTGGGTATAACAGGATTATAAAGGGTTATATATAACTTGGTTCCATCTGATACTGTAAGAAATGAAAATAATACCGTATCAATTGGTAAACATTAAGTAGTCCTGTCTGGCTGACAGGCCTTGAAATGCAATAATGAATTGTGACTCATCATCTGTTTTTTAGTGGGATGCTGTAAAGATTGTTGCTCGTCTCTGCTATCTGCCATGTTTATCAGGATCAGTCAGTTATGTGCTGTTAGCTTTTTCAGATGATAGTGATTTCTGGGGTGTTATTTGATGAAAAAGTCTAAAAGTCTGGTTGGTAACAGCCCATGATCACTTGACAGACTGTACCCAAGGAAACAACTCCATGTTAACAGCCAAATTCAAAATCATCTACCTGTGAACACAAAATATGACCTTTTCTTTCTTTTTGGTTTTCTTTTTCAAAGGTGAAGGTGTCTCAGCATGTGCTGACTTCAACATGTCAGCTGAGTTCTTTCTGTGATAATAGGATTGAAATAGGCCAGTGTGATCCACACACACCTGTCCATGAAACAGAGGCTAGAAAAAATGTGCATTTTTGAGTTTAGTTACTCATTAGATGGTTTAGCAAGGGTCATAAAGCAACTTCTAAGTCAAGATGGACTTTTTTCCAAGCAATGTACTGTTATGTTTGTTAGACTTGAAACTGTAAGTTTCGATGTAGGGGAAACATGCTAGATATGCCTCTTCTGATGTTAAGCTGTTAAGTATTTGTGTTACTGACAGTTTGTTTCTATTGGTGTTCCAGCACCTACATAACTATTTCTTTTACTTTCAGAACTCTTCTGTTCCTTAATCAAAGGAACCATCCAGAATTGTCATTCCATGGAACTGAAATATTGGTGAATTAATTCCTTAAACAACTGTAAAATGGAGCCCATAACATTCAAAGTTAAAAAGTGTCAAACACCTAGTGATTTCTCAGCAAGCTTCAGTCTCCAGCTCGTTGGTTCTCTGCCAGTGCATTCCCTAACCACCATGTCCATGCTGCCTTGGATTGTGGCAGAGATCCGGATGCTCAGTACAAAGTCCTCCAAAGAAGAACCTAGCGTCAGCCCAATCCGTCTTTATATTTCACCAGCGAGTTTGCGATGTGAACCAGACACAGGGAAAATCCAGCAGTGGGATCCTTTGATTTGTTCAAGTTTGTTTGAATACAAGCCACAGCAAGTCCACAAACTGATTCACAACAGCCACGATCCAAGTTACTTTGCTTGTCTGATAAAGGATGGAGCAGCAAAACACCGAAGTATCTGCTATGTATTTAAAGCTGATGATCAGACAAAAGTAAGTAAAAAAAAAAAAAAAAAAAAAAGGAAAGCAACCCTCAGTATCGTACTGCAGAATTTGTAATCTACTATCATGTCTTTATTATAGAGTATGATGTAAGTGTGGGAGAGTTGATGCTACCTCTTTTAAAATTGAGTTGCTTTTGTGCTGTTGGAAACTTTTCACTACGGTGTAAGATCTTATAGTTGCATTTACAATTAGAGACTGGATCTTACTAAAACTTAGTGACAGGTGTCACTTGATGTTAATGGTTCAGTTGAATTTGAACTGCTCAGTTTGTGAAGTGCAAAGTGTGTAACTCTCCCTCATGATCAAAGCCTGAATTTAATTGGCTTAGAAAATACTTCTATTTGGGATATGGGCTGAAATCTTGGCCCTCAAGTTAGTGAGAGTTTTTCTGTTGATGTCACTAGGGCTAGGATTTCACCCTTGAGTCACTGTGAACTTTATCTAATCCTGTGGTCAGACCTCTCAGATTTCTCTTTTCCTGAGTTGAGGCCTGTGTGACTGGGAAATAGAACTCCTTTCTCAGAAGGAGAAGGGGGTAGGGTGGAGCCTCCATACGTAGCATACCTCCAACTACAGGACACTGTGGAAACCTCTTCCTAGCTCTGTAATGCACAGAGACTGGCTCGCGGAGTTGGAGAACGGGAGACAGGCCACAGCACAGTGCTGTGACTCCGTGACATGCAGGCTCTCTGCTGCACGGCATGAGGTGGGAATTAGGGTGTGTGCATCTCACACCGGGGTGGAAGTTTGGCTCAATTTGCATTCCCCCAGAGCAAGTTGTGCCCTTGCTGAAAAGTTAGAAGCATTAAAAGTAGTCAATCTTGTCTTTTGTTTGCGAGTAATGCAAGACAATAATGCTCATGAATAAGGTGAGTAGGATTTGGCACAAAGCTACTGTGATCTACTGGGGACAAAGCAGTGACATCCTTCAGCACATGAGTGTAGACTCTAGATATAATGTTGAAAAACAGAGTTGTGCTACATGCTGCTTGCTTGACTCATAGGAGACATCCTGCTGAAGCACCTTGGAGGTATTATATGAATATAGACTGCACATGGGATTTATGCCGGTCTGCCCCATAGCAAAACATTGTACAGTTCCATGGTCTCATGCTTAGAGCTCAAAACATATGGAAACAGCTTTAGTTAAATGCCCTCCAGATAAAAAGGCAGTTCTAGTGCATTAGAAGGAAAATACATTGTAAATCATGTGCGTTCAAGTGAGAAATCCTGTAGAGTTAAAATGTAAAAATTTATATATGTAAGGGAGCAGAAATAAGCTCTAGTCAAATTTGAAGCTGGCGTTGAATAGAAGCTGATAAATGTGTTTTGCTGTCTGCTTATGCACTTATTTTTGTGGCTTGTGATTTACAGCATTATGGCTAGTATGCAACACTGAACACTTCTAGTACATTTTCTTTTGCAACAAAAGATTGAACTACTTTTTCCTCATGTTTGATCAAATTCTTAGACGTGTTTGAAATGAAAGAGAACAAAGTCTCTAGTCAAATTTGAAGCTGTGTCTACATGTTTTTGGAGACAACACCTGGATTTTTTGCATTTGCAACTTTTTTAGCTGCCTAGCCCCAGATTGACACAGCTATCTGTCCTTTCAAAAACTACCCTCCACCTCAAAAGGAAATTGATTCTTGTTTCTTCACTTGCTTTGATTGCAGTGGTTGTTTCTCTTGACTTTTTTGCAAGCTAGGCTCTCAATTAGCATTTGTGGACCTGTGTTTTAACAAAAGGGTAATGGAAATACCAAGTGTTCTTCTAAAGTGAAGAGCTGCCTATTCTACTGAAATTCAGTGTGATTGCTAATTAATTTACCCTTTAAGTAAGTCACTTATGCTTTATAGGGTGTTGTTAAGTCACTTATGCTTTATAGGGTGTTGTTACTCTGCCCTGGATGTTGTCATACAATGCCTTGTAGCTAATTGGTGTTTGTGTATTTATCAAGAGGAGTGAACCATTACCTGTTTTGCAGATACTCAGCTTGAAAGCATAGGAGTGTCCTGTACTGTACAAATTGAGGGAGCTGCTTGTTAAAAGCCAGTGAGTTGGAATGAAGAATTACTATGTTTCCGTAGCTTATGTTCAACTTCAGAAGAAATTAATTTTAGAATCATAGAGTCATTTAGGTTGGAAAAGACCTTTATGATCACTGAGTTTGTGTTCGTAACAACTCTTTACCTAGCAATCTTAGACATCCAAACTTCTGTGATAATTGCACTTTATCTATTGTTATTTGAAAATAAAACCAACCAAAACCAACCAAACAAACCAATTGTTATGGATTACGATAATATTGTAAACTTCAAGAGCCACAGTTCTTTATATCTGCATAGATAAATCTGTAGTAGGGCTATATTTGACAGTTCTCAGATTAGGTCAGGTTTGACTGAGGATTTGAAGTAGAAAGTACTTTGTGGCTTTGCAGAAGTTCTGACTATATCCTCACCTTAGGATAAGCAGAATAAAAGAGGGCAGAAGGATGTCTGTGAGAGAAGTAGACTAGGAAGATTAGTATGTTAGGGCTAAAGTAGATGAGTAGAAGATTAAACAGTGAAGACCTTTGAAGAGGAGGACAAGAAACCTGAACTTCATGCAGACAGAGAAATAGTACTGGAGGTGGTAGGAAGCACAGAAACCCAGGAATGGTTAGGCTTGTAGCATCAGCATTGCAGATAGACTGTAGTCTATTAACTCTAGTTGTGTTCCTTCATATATGCAAATTGAATGAGAATATATACTTGATTAGTGAGGGATTACCTTCCTATTTAATACAAAAGCATTTTGTTAATGGGAGGTGATTTTTTTTTTTTTTTTTTCCTANNNNTTTTTTTTTTTTTTTTTTTTTTTCCTAGGTAATGTTTAACTAAAATCTAGAATTGATGAGGGTGTGGGAATGCATGCCGTGTTTTTCCTGGACATGAATACAGGGCTGGTTTGTTGTTCTTCCGTTACCAACATATCCACTTGAGAGCAGAAATTAGTAGACAGGCAAATAATACTAAATAATGTCAGGATTCTTTGCAAGGAACTCCTTGTTCTGCTTTTCTTTAGAGCTGAAAGAAAAGGCAGTGCCCTGTTGTGGTCTTTGTCTTCACTCTGTAGGATCTTTTATAATTATTTCCGTTGTATCATCATGGCAGTACATGGCTCATTTTCCCTGCTGGTCTAGCAGTAAGTAGGGAAGGATGAAAGAAGCTTTCCTGGCAACTGCTCCTTGGCATATTACTTGAAAACAAGCACATGCGTATAGAGATAATTTCACTTCACTTAGTACAAAAAGGATGGGTTTACACTGCTTAGGGAGAGCTTCTCTTATGGATTAGAGTTCCCTTTGTAAGCAGATCTGTCAGATATGGGATCTGGAGCCTGCCTTCCTTTTTGATATTTAACCTCAGTAAGTTTCCACTAGCTATAGATACTGGAGTTTCTCATCCCTTCACCCTCCTTCTGTGGAGATTCTGATGGGGCTTCATGACTGAATAATTTCTGCCAGAGGGTGGGGCTGAAGCATTAATGCCTGTTCTTTGCAGGTGCTGAGGAATGGATTCTATTATGTTGCCCACAGGAAGTTTATGAAGACTAATTATAAGTCATGGATGGGGATTATGCACACTGTGTTGGATAATGGTGGTGGAAGCTGAGGAAAAATTAACTCTCCAGAAAATCTGTGCTTGCAGGGTAGTTCCTTTGTCATAAGAACGCAGCCTTGTTGAGCAGCTTGGCCAAAGTGCTTGGGTACTGTGGGAGTGCAATGGCTTAAATGAAAGCACACGTGCTACCAGCCTACCTATCTTCCCAGTGGCCTCTGGTCTGACATCTGCTTACATTCTACAGGAATGTGATGCTATGGACATAATTTTTGCTGTTGAAAACTATAGACATTGAAAATTATTGGCATTTTTGTCCTACACTTAAAAGGTGGTGTTTGGAACTGTAAGTGACGTGTGCTGCTTCCTTCATGAGCTCGTTCTCCACAAACACAGCACTGCTGTCCTGTAGGACACCTTGCTTTTGTCCACTGTTTGCTCCGGGGATTGAAGGAGATAGACAATGAGAAGCTAATGGCATGCTGTCACAGGCTGTCCCCCTCCAGCAGATACGAAGTAGCTAAAACATTACAAAGGAAGACTAATTTCTGTTCTTATTCTCAGTTTGGAAAAGTAATTCCACATGCCATTATGTTGATCTTTCTTTGGTGTGTCAGATGATTAGTTTTACTTAGGTATGTTTAATCTTACTTGATGAATGTTTTGGCTCGCAAATGGAATACTGGTCACTAGTTTATCTAATAATGCCCTGGGCTAGTTTAGATTTAAGGCAGATTAAGGTTGTACTGTCCTTTATTATGCTTTTATATTTATCATTAATAAAGGATAACAGTTCTAAACTTAATGGTTTCAAAGAAGTCTGAGTCAAAGAGGACATTCAGTATCTCAGCCTTTTCTATCTCCTGTGCTCCATTCAGCAGCAGGCCAGCGTTTTCCTTAGTCTTCCTTTTGTCACCTGTATAGCTATAGAAGCTCTTGTTGCCTTGGACATCCCTTGCCAGATATCTTGTAAGGTTAAATATTCCTGTGATGTTATCGATGATGGATGCAGAACAGCAGCATGAAGAAATGTAAAAAGTTCGGTTCAGATTTTGAAAGGGTTAAGTTTAGCTGTTTTGGTTCCCTCCCGCCCCCCCAAGAATCTGGACAGAAGTTGTCATAACAGCCTGTAATATGTACTGGTCTTTACCAGAGCTGTTAATGCTATAATGGCAAAACACTGGATAGAACTGTTCTCTTCTGTTTTATAGAGAAATATTGCTCGTCGTTTAAGCAAGATCACAGCTGCACAGCTGTCTTTGCTTGTGCTGGTTCTCCCCCACAGCAGATACAGATAAGCCACATCTGCTGATGCACTTTTTAAAATGTAGCACTTGCCCCGTTGTTGAGCTGTTTGGTTTCAACAGTGATCTCTCCTTTTGTCAGAGCTCTTAATTTCTTGGGTTGACCAAGTGCATTAACAGTTACTATGTTTTTAAATAACCTTCACCTACTTTTATGAGTTACAATAGCTTATGCACTTAAGTAGATCATGCTGTATTACCTGGAATGCAGTACGCTCTGTTACATGCTGTTTGTGATCTGATTATGTGCTGGAGAAGCTGGTTTCAGATAATCAACACTTAGCTCTCTGTGAGGCTGCACAGAGCTGATGCTGTGAGTGAACTTCACATTATTCATCTATAAAAGGAATGGCAGAGGCCCAGTGAACTCCAAAGCAGTTGTTGTGAGGCTTAGCTTCGTGACTGAGGATTCTTGCACAACTTGTTTTCATATTAGACTCTAAGATATGGCCTCACTAAGTATCTCATTTTTAATTGCACCGTTTCCCTTTCTTAAAAGAATTCGGGCAAGATAATTTTAAAGGTGATCTTTTTCTGCTGTATTTCACTGCTTGATGAGTCTAAGGAGATTAAAACATGATTCTTTTGCAAAAGGCATAAGACACTCAAAATGAAGTAACTGGACTTAATTCAGTGCAACGGGGGGTATTTTTTGGCAGTTATCTGCCACCTATTCATATGCACCTTTGTTTGTTTGTTTGTTTTTTATGGAATCTATGTAGTTTCAAACTGCTAGCACTGCTTTTTGGTTTAGGAAGTCTCTGCTGTCTCCCAAATGCTAACTGGAGAAATTAATGTAAAAAACAGAAGGAAAAAAAATCCAACAGAACAAATGAAAAATCAAATACATACTTGTGCACATACTTACTCCAGTATATAAAGTAGGTCAAAGTTTAGCTGTGTAAATCTTCCTAGAGTGTCCTGTGTAATGCAGACAGACAGCTGTGCCTTGAGCACTCTCGCCATTAATCAGGCTTTATGCTCGTCCTGAGCCCAGTGCATAACTGTGACTACACCAGCTCTGTCCTGGGATCTGTTCAAAGGATTCATGTACGTGAACTCTTCTTTCAGGGGGCTTTAGTGGCCAAGGACCCTGTCCCTAGCAGCATTATCCCAAGTCTTTATGGGGCTCTTGTCAGAACCTAGAGTGACTTTATGACACTCTGGCTCAGCTCAGTGCTCCTGTGTTCACCCTCATTTTATAAGAAATACTGCATGATTTCCCTCAACCTCGTGTGTGATTGCCACACGGAGGAACTCAGTTGTGCAATGCCAATGCCATGTCCTGAGTCAAAGTCAGATATAATGTGTTGCCAAGGAAGATGAAATTAATCACATGGTTTGTAAAAAGAGATGCCTATTCCCACTTCTACATCGGCAGCAACATAAAAAAATAAATTTTATTGTGATTTCTTCGATCTCCTAAGTCATACAGAAATTTCTGCTACAGAATGACTAAAAAGAGCTCTTACAGTGACTTCAACAGTATAGTATTCTATATCAGATGGCATTGTTAGCATACTTTTCAACTTCAATAATATTGAAAGTAACTGTGTGTTACTTGTGCTGTCATGTGTGCTTTACTTTAGAGCCAGAGTTCACGCCAAGTTTATTTATTGTTCCTTCACTTTTTCTGTTGGGGATTGTAGCAAAAATGCACAGCAGTGGAACTAACGCTAAAACAGAATTAGCAGATTTGTGATGGCTTCTCATCTGACTACTACCAATTCCTTTTGTCTTACAAGGTCTGATGCTTATGGCCTATGCAGTCCAATACAGGTAACTGAAGCCGTAATATCCAAGCATCCTCCAGAGCTGCAGTAGAGTTTCTTTCAGAAACTGCCTCTTCACATAGAGAAGAGCTTCCTTACATATCTCCAAAGAGAAGCTTGCTTTTAATATCTTAACCTAGTCTGAGTCCAGCTTTTGGTGGTCTTGCAGACCCTTGGTTGCTGACTTGCACTTTCCCACCTTTCCCCTAATCTCATATTGTGCTGTGGTATCACTTTGTGAGGCAGTTCAGAGCAATTTAAATATTCCAAAAGGAATATTTAACCTGATCAGACAACAGTTTCATGAGCACCCTTGTGAGAGTCAGGGAGAAGCAAGGCCACACTTTCCAGAAGAGAGAGAAAGCTGGACCTCAGTTCCAGTCAGTCTTAAACTGCCATGGGATTTTAGTTCAAGTGTCATATCTGATGATATATTGAGATTTAATAGCTGTCCTCTGTTAAAAGAGGCAGTTCTGTTATTCTTTTCTCTTCTGATCCATCCCCTGATGTATACTCTCAGTATTTTCCGTTGTGCTGGCATTGATGTTTATCCAGTTCCATGTTGAGCTGCTTTAGGGGATAAGGTAAAAAAAACTGAACTGCATTCTGCTCTAAACCAGCTCGGTGCACCTTGCTAGATCACCTTAGGCATTGCAACAAATTCCAAGTTGACACAAATTTGGAAACTAAAGTGAGAACGTGAAATGATTTGACAGTTTTTTCCTGGTACTTTGGCAAGCAGATGATGGAAAGACCAGAGATGCTGTAAAGGGATTGGGCTGTGCAGCAGGAAACCTGATGTTGTTTCTTTGTATGTGACACAGATCCTGAAAGTAGGGCTGTGGGGATGGAGGTGCACAGGGAGATTTGCAGACTGACTTGGCCTCTATGCAGGTAACACAGGGCCACCTAGACAGTGTCACAGACCAAAGTCTGTGTCTGTCCCGCTGGCATTGTGTGGGAAGAAATCACTGTATGTGCCCAGTGAGTCCAAGATGGAGTAGCCCTGCTATGAGAAGACAAAACCAGCATGGGAACAATATGCGAGCTGATAAATATCTTCTTGCAGTCTTGTGCCTATGGCTGTTATGTGCATGGGAATGGAAGGCTTTTAGTGCATTTCCATGATTTACATCTAATGGTCTTAAAATTACTAGTGAACCTGCCTTGGAGAGGTTGAATGTGTTGTGTTGAAATATGGTCATGTGGCAATTTTTTTTACTTTTGTGGTTTCAACATCATTCTGGCACTAACTTTCTGGTACTCATCCTGTGCCTTATGACCCAGCACGTTATTTCATTTTCTCAGCTGGAATAATTTCTTTCTGCTTTGCTGAGCAATATCCTCACCGAGAAAAAAGTTAACTCTCTGTGACCAACTGTTTAAACTTTGCAAAACTTTGATGATGCTGCAGTCTTCAGATTTGATTGAAAAGCTTGAAGATAATTTAGTGTGGGAGATAACTATGAAAATGTAAGAATTAGTTGAATCCACACAGTTCTCAAGGTACAGTGTAGGTCTTCAGTTGAGAGGCTATTTCATACATTGCCTCAGCACTAAGCATGTTAAGTTCCCCAGCTTCACAAGGGGTGACAATAACTAAGTAACAGCAAAGTTATTCAGCTCACCTTACTGTGGCACAGTAAAGTCTGCCTTCTGCAAAGGTGTTGGATGCAATACACCCAAAGTGGATGGGTCTCCTCATTGTATCACAATCTAGTCAGACATACAGCTTCAAACCAACTCACAGCAGAAAATTATGTGCAAATTAATAAAAAAAAAAGAAAAAAAAGGGAGTTCCACCTGTGGAAAAGTTTTGAGTGAGAAAAGAGAATGAGTCTGGACACCCAGGTTGCATACACAGAATTGAGAGTTCAGAAAATACTGTTTGGTATATAGCAATATTGAATATTAAACTGAATGTATGATACTACAAAGAGGAAAAATTAATGATAAAAGAACTCCAGTGTATTTCCTGCAGTGGCTGACTGAAGTTAATTTAAGACTGGAGGATGTGTGGATGAACTCTGCCTTACTGAGCTCCAAACACAAGTCACAAAGTCTAATTTAGATTCAGTAGAGGGTTTTATTTTTCATTGAATTAATAAATGATCTTAAGGAATATAAAATATGCACAGTTGTGATGTTTTAAAATTAATTTTGTGAGTACATGGTACAGTGATATTTGTATGCAACTTAAAGCCAGAAAGTATATTTTAGAGGCAAAAACCCCTGCTTTGGCAAACAGCAGTTCTGAAAAAAAAACCAGTCTTACATAATACAGTGTTAGATTTTGTGGCATACAGTACAATAACATATTGAGGACAGTGTGATTTAGTTAGTGAAAGCGAACATTCAAAGGGTGTGCCATCTGTTTTTAAACATGTGGGAAGATAGCTTTTTGTCAAATATATGAATAAACAAAGGCCATATCTGTCATGTAGGTTAGTACAATCTCTCCAGACAGACTCAAGAGTTGTTCTGGCATGAGTCAGATTGTACGACTGGGTTCTGTATCAGTGATCCTTCCTCGAGACTAGTAAAAACCAAATCTTTCTGGTTTCTCTGCTTCACGAGTTTCTCTTTAAAGTTTGGGCTTCAGCTCACTTGGAGCTGCTACTTAAACATGTACATTCATGTTTAGGCAATTGTATTTTGGTTTTTGTTTTCAGATTCTAAAATGTTCCTAATGGACAAATTCAAGCCATCCACTTAAAATATGAAGATGCCAATTCATAAATTATGATACTGAGTAAATCACCTTCCTGAAATACCTCCGTATTTTTCCAAGCAATTGGCTCTTCATTTAGAGTTTTGCCTGCATTAGGCTGACATTTATGCTGTGCCCTCAAGGTCATCAGATGTGGGCTCTCTGGCTGTCGTGGAGCAGAAAACCAAAGCAGGGGAGGCATATATAACTGCTGTATTTACTTTAGCAGCACAATCTCCCATCCTGTTTTATGTCAAAGTGAATAATGGGAACAAATCACCGTCATAAAATCAGTGCTTTCCCTTGCCCGCTGTAGACACAGATGTTCTATATTTCTGGTTTTTTACCCTCTCTGTGGACATCAAGTTATGGGAAGGGCTGTGGGAAATATTTTCTTAAAGAATGATTTGTATGACTGGACAAATACAAGCTTAAATGGATATGTATGCATGCCCTAAAGGTTGATCATTGAGGATCTGATACAAGGATTGAGTGGATAATGCCAGTTTATACTTGGTTTGTCCTTTGTATGAAACTACTGGTTGACGTGGATTTTTCTTTTCTTTCCCACCCTCCCCCCAGTTTTCCCAGAGTGACGGTTACTGAGATCTATTGCTGGTCATAAAAACAGCTTCACTGCTGGTCATTCCTCATGCATTAAGTTTGATCCCGCTATGTAACTGATTGAATGCTTTTCATTTGCAAGCTTCTTGTTTCGGCCTCTGAAAGAACCCCANGTGCATTAAGTTTGATCCTGCTATGTGACTGATTGAATGCTTTTCGTTTCGGCCTCTGAAAGAACCCCACTAAACTCGTTTCACACATGCAGAATCTGCTTTAAAATTGTGTTCTTAGTAATCATGGTGTACTTGGCTTCTTGAGTTGCTTCGTTGCTTGTATCCAGCACTTGTGATCATAATGTAACAAACCTTCATAGGAAGAGAGAATAAAAGATGAAATTTGTAACTCACTTAATTTGAGATTTCTGGAGGCCACATTCAGCACAAAGGTGAAAAACAGAGCTTGCAGCTAATATCTGGTGTTGCGTTTTATATCTAAACCTGTGGCTAATTGAAATGGAAGTGTTTCTTTGAGAATCTAAAATCAAATTGTACATAAATCTTACTTCTGAGTCTTGCTGAAAACCTGTATGCACTTTAAGTTTAGGCTAGTTCAACTGAAGATTACAAAAATACTTACAATAATGACATTGAACATGTTTGAACCTGTTTGGTTAGCACCTAGAGTACCTACTGTATTTTTCTGTTTGGTTTTATCTTTGAATTTTTTCAAGTGACAGTTATGTTGTTCATATTGGGAAAAAAATGGTTTCCAGTTTCTGTAGGCAATTCATTTAGAATTTTTTAATGAAACAATCACTTAAAAAAAAGATGAAAAGAAAAATGGTAACTGTGATTCATTAAAGTATTCAGGATGATTAATGTATTTGATTCAACACCACTATTAGGAAAATTGAGTTTCTTTCTTTGATTAAAAATGCATCTGAAAGTATGGCATATGTCTAGGAAGCAATAATTACTAAAGAAGAGCTTCATTTGTCACTTTTGATTCTCTGCTGACTTCTAAAACCCTGTTCTAATGTGTGTCTGCAAGTACGAGTAGTGTTGGTCCCTGCAGAGATCTCTGGCTGAGCTCAGAGGCATTGCTAGAAGTTGTGTTAAGACCTTAGGGCCGCTTTGGTTTGACCTGCAGTCCAGCAGTGCTGAGGCACTTTCATTTTCCTGGTTTAAGTGCATAATGCAAAATGGCACAAAAGTGGGTAATGATTTATTGGGAAGAGACACTCTGATTCCCAGAGCAGGACCAGGATTTAGGAGAGGAAGCAGCTGTTTCTGCAGAGCTCTGTGCAGTATTTCTGCTTCCACAGAGCCCTGTTCAGCATTTCTGCCAGTGACATTTTCATCCATAGCCAGGCCCTTACAAAGTTTCTCTAATTGCAGGACGTGAACTTCCTTGTTCTTAAAGGGATCAGTCCCCAGAGTGCTTGACTCCTTTTTTCTCCCGCTCCCTTAAGAACAGTGTGTAGATTCACCATAGTTTAAGATGAGGTGTTTAAGTGCCACTTAGTGGCTGTCCGGAGCAAATGTAAGATACTGCGGGAGCTGTGAGAGTTCTCACCTCTCCTGCTGTTCCCAACCAGCAGGGGAATTCCTCACCTTGTCATACAGATATTGAAGGCTTAACCTAAGCCTAGTTGAAATCAATCAGAATACCCTGGTGGGCTTTCGATAAGACTTTCAGTACCACCATTTCTGTTTTACTGTTGTTTTTTTTTTTTTACTCTACATGTAGGCTGCATACCGCACAAGTTTTTCTCTCCATACCTCCCCCCAGCCCCGTTTCAGTTTTTATATTTTCATGTACTATCCATATGCCAGCAAGGATTGGAAGAGTCAGAAAAGTTCCCAGGAATCTCCAAGAAACAAAACATGGATTTCTGATTTATAGGTAGATTTCTTGTCAAAGTTACAGCATACAAACTGTCAAAGTTATGGAATATGAACTGTCAAAGTCTTTGGGATAAATCCTTTCATGCAACTTGAGACTGCGCACTTTCAACAAGCCATGTAAAAACTAGGTACATGATAAATTTTGCTTACCTGAATAACCCTCACTGACCTGACTTTTGCACACGCATACACAGGCACATCAGTCTGTTTTATTATAGAAGTCTTGGTAGCAGTTTGAGCCAGCTCAACTGCACCTGGATTAGTCCTGAGTTAGTCTCAACTGGAGTTCAGTCCTGACTGGATTGTGAGTGAAATCAAAGCATGTGTGTGGGGATGGTATTATGGATCTACAATAATGTAATACTTTTTAAATTTTATTTTTTTTTTTTTAGTTCTTGCTGTTTGGCTGTATATTACAGCTTTTTGCATGTTAGAAACAAGCTGGGAAAATGAATTAAAGCTGGCCTACATTCTACTCGTAAATTATGATTGAAACCAAGAGGAGACTTGAGGATTTATTACATCCTGGGGTAAAAGACCCTGCTCAACAAACTTCTGAGGTTTACTTATCGATTTGGGTCTTTGTGCCTGTGAACACATTCAAATCTGTGAGCTCAGACTCATAAGTTGCAGTGGTATCTGAACTTAGCAGATTGTCTGAGAGAAGAGTTCAGCTGCCCAGCCCGTCCGTCCAGCTGTCTGCAGGTTTCTCCTGGAATGCCGGAGTTCCCTGGTGGTACGGGAATACCCAGGAGGGAGGAAATGGCAGAATTGGCGCTTGATTATTTTATTGTAACTATTTATCTATTTATTTCAGTAGTGTACCACAAGTCAAGTAATATTTTGGGCTTTATTCCTGAAACTATGCACACATTTCCCAAATTTTACGTACCCCGAGAGTCTGACATGAAATGACACAGCTATCTAGCATTCTCAGTGACAAGACATGGTTAAAGAAACCTGTAGTGAGGGACTGTGTGCGTGGATCCGTGGTTGTGGGAGAGCTGACTCGGCGCAAAGGTTTCCATTGTTCTGGCAGCGGAGCGGAAGCGCCATCAGCACATGTGGCCCAAATGTGCAGTGATGTCTTACAGTAACATATCCTGAGCCGTTTGAAACAACACAGCTTTATCAAAACCACAAAAGAGACGTAAGGACAAATCCTGTTGCTGTATTTTAGAAGTCTCTGTTTTGTGTATTATATTTCACAAATGTTTCCAGTGTGTTTTTAGGGGTCAAATGGTATTGGCTTAAATAACTAAATGTGGAATGTTGTTTGTAATTAAACCAGGGGCTACAAACTTGTGAACAGAAAGCTAACTGAACTGTGGGGAAAACATTTTTTAAGATCAGTGTAGATGGTGTTTGAATCTTGCTTTTAAAGACATTTTATTGCCATTTTCTGGCTTTTGATGTTCTGAAAGACAGTATGACTTAGCCAAAAATATGTAATACCACAAGAGCAAAGAATCCACATCCCTGCTAAAGATACACTTGATGGGTTAATAAGCCCTGAGAAGGAGTTAGGAAGGGGAGAGATAAGAAACACTAAGTTAAAAGGGTGTGCAAGAGAACATTGCTGATAAAATTTTCCACTTTTAACACAGCTGAGAAGGAACATAATCAACATCACAACAGCAAAATAAAAATTGAAGGTAATTTAATAAAAAGGCAGATTTATATGCACCAGGCAAAATTACCATACATGCAAATCATTATTTTGGTACGTTCCCAGCAATATTCTCAATCCCACACTACACAGGAAATACCTTGGGAAGGGCTGTGCTGCAGCCTGGATCAAATCAAAGGCTGGTGATGAGCAGTGGTGCCGAGCGAGGGCCGGGCGAGTTGCTGCATGCACCCCTTCATCACTCCTTTATCACTCCTTCATCGGCTGCGAGGGGCTGCTGGGCTTCCCATCAGGCTGCTCCACTTCTCCCACCGGGGTTTTGTCCAAGAGCACTGGAGCAGGGAGGCTTATGATATGAAGGCAACGTTACAGAAATTAAAATTTCTTCAGCTTGATTCTGGAAAAGAACAGGACAACATGGTATTTGTTTCCTCTTTTTGTTATCTAAATTTAAGATGCGTAAGGATATAGCAGCAACTTGGTCTATGATTTTAGTGGGGGTGGGACTGGATCCATCTCAGATGAGTAGTTTTTACACCCACATGCTCATCATGTGTAACTGCAATACAGCTTCATTACCTGTGGGTAATTTCTGAACCCTACACCTCCTGAGAGGTAAACCTGAACGGATAGTTTTTATTGTTAAGGTCTTTCCAGCAAAACTGAGAATGTTATGAGTTTGGAGTGGAATGGTTAACACTTTAAGTTTTATTCTAACTGTTGCTTTTTTCAGTTTAATGAAATGAATGTTGCTTAGGGTACCTGAACTACAGTAAAAGTCCAGTAGAACCTGTGTACTGTCTGTGGGGATTACAGCTGAATTTAGTTATCAGAGATCAATGTGCTTTTGGCATATATCAGTGCTGTTAGAAACTGATTTATTAAGTAAGTTGTGGAGAAGTGAGAAGACTGGCTACTTTTCATGGTGCTTCGTAACTGTGGAAGTCAATATACTTTCTTAGTCTCCTCCCGTTGCAACTGAAGCACACAAAATAATATTCTTAGAGCAGTGTGACTGTTTTCGTGTTTATAGTTAATTATGTGAACAAAGAGCTAGGCTACAACTCCATAAAATTATGCATACGAAATTGCTTATTTTATATTATTCATTACTGGGGCATACTAATAGGGCGAAGTGAACATGGACATCTTAACTAATGTAAAGTCACATGTAATGGTAATAGACATTCATAGTATATGTATCTCCCATATCACATGGAGAATTGATAAATTTTATAGTTATGTTCTGATTTTAACCAGTCAAGTGAGAGTTGTCATTTTCTGTTCACAATCTGGTTTTCCTCAACACTTTCTAAACTTATACGTAACTTATCCATTATTTGAAGTAGAAATGTTTGGTATTTAGTTTTTTTAGCCAGCATGAGGCAGTGCTTTTCCACAAAGGAAATGAAACATATTTTCAAATGAAGCATCTTTTTTCCCATCTGAGTAACTTGGATCAGCCATATAAGTTTCAAGATCAAGGAACATTTTCAGTATAACCTTTAATTAATTGCATCTCAGAAAATGCTCCTTAAACTTTTAGAGTTTTGTGTTGTTTTGTTTTTTGTTTTTTTTTCTGCTGAGACCTTTCAGCACTTACTACAAGGAAGCAGTGGGAGTCCTTCCACAGCCATGCATCTAGTGCCAGTGGACATTAATCCCTATTTAATTCTGGCATCCTTCACTTCTCATTGTCAGGGGGATTTTTAAAAGAAGCAGTCTTGTGTCATTAATATTCTATGGTTTATCCAGTAGTGTCAGAGTGTGTGTGCAGGTGTGTGTCATCCCTGTGCTGGCTGCTGCTCCTTCCCCCAGAGCAACCTGGAGAGCTCAGCTAGTTGTCCCTCAGCTTGGTGACACTGAGAAGAGCGAGAAATACTGCCCTGCAGGGAGAAAAATAGGATGTTTCCAACTATTTCAATGGCAGTCAAGACCTAGTTGATGATCTCAAGGGCTTGACCTGTGTCTTTGTCAGTGCACGCTGGGCACACTGAGCATCCCCATTTGTTTTGAGCTCTGTGATCTGCTTCTGCAGTTTGCTCTGCTCATGCTCCACTCTGCATGCTCCAGTTTCACAGCTGCCAGAAAACCCTCCGTCGCAAAACAGAATAAATGCGTGGAACCTCTGATGTGCCTGTATGGCGATTCCCCACTGTGCACTGAGTTTCCCCTGTTGTTCATTTGCCACATTGTCCTTGTGTGTTTTTTGCATCCAGCTATCCATCCATTCAGATCAAAGTGACCTCTTCACAAGTCCGCCTGGACTTAATCTGCAGATTCAGGCTGTGGTCTTTTGCTCATTTACAGGGCTCTGATTGGTTGATCACAACTGGATCACTCAGCAGTGCACATTTGATCTTGGTCAAATGCAGACACATGACCATGCTAGAGGGGAATTAGTCAGAACCCATGGCAAAGTTCCTGACAGCTTTAAGCTTTTTTTCACTCTTTGTGGGAAGAAAAAAAATACTAAATCCAGCATAAAGTTTGCCAAGCCAAAGTTTACTCATAAATGTTTTTGGAAGTGTTTGAAGTGGCAGGATGTTTTTACTCCAGACAAGCGTTTTGCATCAGGTGGCCTTAATGTTTATGAATGGGCACTGAGACCCTAAAGCTAGATTGTGTTTATTGTTACACTGATGATATATAGCCTTGGTTACCTCTCTTACAGTGTCCTCTGATCAGCTTTTCTTCCTGTAGCCAGCTTCAGCTGTTGAAGGTAAAGCTACTTTTTTCTGGTTTTAAATTCTGTGTAACACTCATCCTTATGCAAAGAGAGGTCCCTTACAGGATGATGGTTTTTGTGTTCCATGAGTAGTATTTTTTCCACTCCCTTGTTTGATCAAGGACTTCACCAAGACCTTTCTACTCTGAACTTTCTGAATCAAATGCTGAGATGATCCATTCCATTCAAGATATCTAACTGGTCAGCCTAGCATCTGCTGTTGCTCAGAACTGCCTTACAATAGGGAAAAAAAAAAAATTCCATAGACATTTTCCAAGGAAAAAAGAACATCTGGACACTTCTTGGTCCAAAACAGGCCCACAGGGAAGAATCTTAAGATAATGGTAGCAGCTAGGAAAGCTGTTTCAACCTCATGATGCATTTTGTCATCATTTATCCTCATCATCATTTTACTGTCATAACCTCACTCTAGTTGATCTAACCTTGCCTGCAGGACAGCATTTAGCCAAGGAGGACTTCATTCTACTGTCAGCTGAGCAACATGGCCCGTGGGCTCTTGTGCTTCTCTCCTACATGGTGTAGGATCAGCTTTCCCTTCACAGATCCCTCCTTCCCTCAGTCCTCTCACTGAGATCCAGGATCCTAAATGAACCTCAGCACATGATAACCCTCTTATGGATGGATACTGCTGGTAGGGAAGAGGACAGATAACCCACCACCAACACTGCTTTTTGGTTCTGAGTGGGAAATGCTAACACCACTTGAATCAAAGCATTTTAGCACTTAGAAATTTTGTGGCTGAAAAGACAATTGTATAAAAACTAAAACCTACAGGAGAGGTTGGAAGGGCTCCACTGCTGAGTCAGTGCCCAGCGCTCTGGTGAGGAATTGTTCTCTTCTGTCTGCCACATGGGGAGCGAATTGCATGTTATCTCTGGGCACCAGCCCAGTGTCTTGCGTTTTTCGTACTTGCTACTGGTTAGCAGATAGCCAAATATTTCAGTCTATGCTTTTAACTCACTAACAGTGCAAAAAAGATTACCCAAAACATTATAATTTCTGTTTTCACTGAGTATCTGGAAACCACCAAAAAAATCATCCCGTTTTCTTTGATGAGAGCTGAATTTCATTTTCAGCGTGGATGTGCAGCCCAGGGCAGTGGGCTCCTCTGTGCTTTGCGTTAAGGGGACAGTGGTCAGCCAGCAGGTCTTGCTGTTGTCTCTCATCAAGGGGCTGATGCAGATCTTGTTTGGTAAGGCAGCTTGGTTTTGTGATTAATCTTTTATTTTGTATTGAGAAAAAATGGATTTGTTTATAATTTAGCCAAAAGAAGCAACAAAGCTCACTCTTTTCATCACTACAGTATCTTTTCAGAAGCCAGCTAGTCAGGCTTGATCGAGTCTTTGAATAGGATGAAATCCAGAGGTTTTCATTGTTCTTTTCCTTCAGTGGATCCAGATGAACCATTTATCTCATCATGCATCATACAGAGGTGCCATAAATGTGTGGGGTTTTCCAAATAGACACCTTTGTTTTGGTATCTTTTAATACAGCTGTAGCTAAGAATCGAAACATTATTACATTCTGAATCCACATGACAAATAATACTCTCACGGTAGTTACTTTCTATCTTTTTACTCTAATAAAGGAGAAACTATCACCCTGCTACTTGGAATGGGAAGGGATGACACAAGATTCAAGGAAATCCTAATGAACAGTGAAAACTAAGTAATAAAGGATAAAAATTGTGGGTGTTTTTATATAAAGGCCAAATAATAGATACTGATAATTACTGGCAGGCATATTCTTTTGTTTTTTCAACTGAATTTACAAAGACCTTCTTGTGTACAGGGAAGAAAGATGGAAATGAAGCTTGTAACAGGGAATGTGGGCAGAGGGCATAATTCATGAGAATAGCTGCCAAAACACATTTNGGTTACCTCTCTTACAGTGTCCTCTGATCAGCTTTTCTTCCTGTAGCCAGCTTCAGCTGTTGAAGGTAAAGCTACTTTTTTCTGGTTTTAAATTCTGTGTAACACTCATCCTTATGCAAAGAGAGGTCCCTTACAGGATGATGGTTTTTGTGTTCCATGAGTAGTATTTTTTCCACTCCCTTGTTTGATCAAGGACTTCACCAAGACCTTTCTACTCTGAACTTTCTGAATCAAATGCTGAGATGATCCATTCCATTCAAGATATCTAACTGGTCAGCCTAGCATCTGCTGTTGCTCAGAACTGCCTTACAATAGGGAAAAAAAAAAAATTCCATAGACATTTTCCAAGGAAAAAAGAACATCTGGACACTTCTTGGTCCAAAACAGGCCCACAGGGAAGAATCTTAAGATAATGGTAGCAGCTAGGAAAGCTGTTTCAACCTCATGATGCATTTTGTCATCATTTATCCTCATCATCATTTTACTGTCATAACCTCACTCTAGTTGATCTAACCTTGCCTGCAGGACAGCATTTAGCCAAGGAGGACTTCATTCTACTGTCAGCTGAGCAACATGGCCCGTGGGCTCTTGTGCTTCTCTCCTACATGGTGTAGGATCAGCTTTCCCTTCACAGATCCCTCCTTCCCTCAGTCCTCTCACTGAGATCCAGGATCCTAAATGAACCTCAGCACATGATAACCCTCTTATGGATGGATACTGCTGGTAGGGAAGAGGACAGATAACCCACCACCAACACTGCTTTTTGGTTCTGAGTGGGAAATGCTAACACCACTTGAATCAAAGCATTTTAGCACTTAGAAATTTTGTGGCTGAAAAGACAATTGTATAAAAACTAAAACCTACAGGAGAGGTTGGAAGGGCTCCACTGCTGAGTCAGTGCCCAGCGCTCTGGTGAGGAATTGTTCTCTTCTGTCTGCCACATGGGGAGCGAATTGCATGTTATCTCTGGGCACCAGCCCAGTGTCTTGCGTTTTTCGTATTTGCTACTGGTTAGCAGATAGCCAAATATTTCAGTCTATGCTTTTAACTCACTAACAGTGCAAAAAAGATTACCCAAAACATTATAATTTCTGTTTTCACTGAGTATCTGGAAACCACCAAAAAAATCATCCCGTTTTCTTTGATGAGAGCTGAATTTCATTTTCAGTGTGGATGTGCAGCCCAGGGCAGTGGGCTCCTCTGTGCTTTGCGTTAAGGGGACAGTGGTCAGCCAGCAGGTCTTGCTGTTGTCTCTCATCAAGGGGCTGATGCAGATCTTGTTTGGTAAGGCAGCTTGGTTTTGTGATTAATCTTTTATTTTGTATTGAGAAAAAATGGATTTGTTTATAATTTAGCCAAAAGAAGCAACAAAGCTCACTCTTTTCATCACTACAGTATCTTTTCAGAAGCCAGCTAGTCAGGCTTGATCGAGTCTTTGAATAGGATGAAATCCAGAGGTTTTCATTGTTCTTTTCCTTCAGTGGATCCAGATGAACCATTTATCTCATCATGCATCATACAGAGGTGCCATAAATGTGTGGGGTTTTCCAAATAGACACCTTTGTTTTGGTATCTTTTAATACAGCTGTAGCTAAGAATCGAAACATTATTACATTCTGAATCCACATGACAAATAATACTCTCACGGTAGTTACTTTCTATCTTTTTACTCTAATAAAGGAGAAACTATCACCCTGCTACTTGGAATGGGAAGGGATGACACAAGATTCAAGGAAATCCTAATGAACAGTGAAAACTAAGTAATAAAGGATAAAAATTGTGGGTGTTTTTATATAAAGGCCAAATAATAGATACTGATAATTACTGGCAGGCATATTCTTTTGTTTTTTCAACTGAATTTACAAAGACCTTCTTGTGTACAGGGAAGAAAGATGGAAATGAAGCTTGTAACAGGGAATGTGGGCAGAGGGCATAATTCATGAGAATAGCTGCCAAAACACATTTAAGTAAAATTAGAGGGAAAAGCTTTGAGAGAGAGGGAATGGGTTCTACTGTAAAACCACCACTAGACTTAACACAAAAGCAACAGGAGAGGCCAGTTCTTGGGTAATTCAGTTGTGGCTATACCCTGATGCAACTTTTTGTGAGGCTTCATTCACCAGTGACATATTGTAAAGACTCTCAGAACTATTTAAAGCCATTAAACCTAAAGAAAGTTGAAATCAGAGGACAATGAGTCAGAAAATGGTCTTCTTTTGAGTTAAAAGTTCAACTGTAGTTTCCTTTCTTCTTGATATTTCCTTATATCTCACATCCCTCTCCTTATCTCCAAATGTTTCTTTTAATACAGGGCTTTGTTGGAGGACAAATGATAGGGGTATTTGTGTATGTGTTAATTTATGAAGAGCACATGTAAAACTGAAAGATGATCCTTCTGATGATGTAAGCTTTAAGTTGTGGCTTTGAAGTATTTTAATTTCTATTATTTAAAAACAGCCACAACTATCTTGCTAATATTTTCCATGACAGCATTGAACTGTTCATAGGAATGAGAGGTTTGCTTTGTTTTTTAAAAGATTGTACACTTAGATAAGGTGGTGTCAAGTGCTACTTACTGTTTATGCAATACAGATGTTGTTCCCTGGCCCTGAATTTTTCCATTTACTCAAAATGGATATATAATGTTTTTGGAGAGACAGATATTTGCACAAGCCAAACTTAAAATAGAAAAATACAGAGGTTCTGTTTTTAGAAAGTTGAACATCCTGAAAAATGAGTGCAGTTATTGTTCCTACTACATTGCTAAATTTGTCTTTTTTTGGAAGGTGAACAACACAGTGACCTTTTAGTTTACACTGAAGAATTTCATGCATTACTAAACATTTTTATATCTGAACACTTAAGCCTAGCTGCCAGCTGTTTCCCAAATGCCAATGTGTGCCCACTCCTTCCTTCAAGGCTGGCAGATACCATCTCTATTTAAGAGATGAACTAAAGCAGAGCGAGCGGTGAAGTAGCATACCTGAAAGTCCCGTTAACAGCAGAAGTTGGAATTCATTCACTGTTACTTTATATCTTAATTCAGTGTCTTTACCACAAGACCACTCTTCCTCCCAGTCCTATAGAACCACGTAGAAGGTTTCAAAGGGTGTTTAGAATCCTACAAACATCACTAGGACAATTGCATGCAACAGGTTTAGAAGCTAAATAGTGTGAAGTAACATACTGGGGATGGCTCTTCGAGCCAGTTGCAGGCAGGGCGAGAAGCCAGATCTCCTGGCTGACATCAGCATTTAATGTGGACTCAGAGGAGATATATGTATTGTTAGTTTAAAACTGTGGAAGGGTGCCAGTCAGGAAGGGGGAGCTGGAAAAACTCCCAAGCAAGCAGGATCTTCTAGAGTGTCATGGAGGCACCCCAAAAATAAGTTTAGGCGGACAACCAGGTCCAAAACAAACTTTATTCTGACTGGAAAAGTACCGCCAATAAGCTGATTAGAAATGGGGTTTATACAATTAGTTAGCACTCCAATAACATAAGATACAGGTTCAGATATTAGGTTAGGAGATTATTTGGGGTGCAGTGAAATAAGAATCATGAAGATCCACAGCATGCATATACGCACTCACAAGAAAAGAAAACCAGAGCCCTCTCTGCCCCGTTTTGCCCATAAGAGAGAAACACCAGCCTATTGTGGCTAGGACTTACACTTGCCTGTCAGGCAAGGAATCACTGGTCTGTCCCAGATGAGGACTTTACACTCGCCTACCAGGCGAGGACTTATTAAACCATATATTCAGTAATTTATCACTCACCCACATGCAGAGGTGAGGTGCTCCCCATCCCGGGAAGTTACCTTAGACGGCTTCTCCATCTATGGGGAGGGACTCTGGCAGCATGGCAGACCCGCAGCTCTGAGAAGACCACACAAAGGGGTCTTTGGCAGGAACCCCATTTATAGTCTGCTCAGATCTGGCTGTGGGCATTCCAGAAGCTTCTCGGCTTCTCTGCACGCCCCCCCACGACTGTGGGCATTCGAGAAGCTTCTCAGCTTCTCTGGGCTGTGGGCAGGCTCGGCCCCTCCTCTGCTGACGGCCCTGCCCACCGGCTGTGGGTCTCCACAAAAGGGCCATTAACTGCCCATTGAAGGCCCAGTTCTGAGAGGGGGATGTGCAACTGCCACACCAGTTCTCAGGGCGTGGGGGGGGAAAGTGCAACTGCCACACACAGAGAAAGGGAAGAAATAATTATGTAGAAACACTATTGTTCACAGTCAGTGTTAGAGAAATGTGACTAATGCTGCCACTGAATAGTGGATGTACTGTGCAACTATAAGCAGCATATAGAATCGTAGAATGGTTTGGGCTGGAAGGGACCTTAGAGGTATCTAGTTCCAATCCCCTTGCTGTGGACAGGGACACCCTCCACTAGACCAGGTTGCTCAAAGCCCCATCCAGCCTGGCCTTGAACACTTCAAGGGGTGTGGTATCTGCAGCTTCTCTGGGGAGCCTGTTCCAGTGCCTCACCACATAATAAGGAACATTCAACCTTGCTTTTGCTCTCAGTTGCTCTATGAAATAAACGCAGATCCCATTCCATACTTCAAGTGGCAGTATTTCTAGTGTTCTTGTAAGGTGCCTAGTTTAAAGCCCTGAGAACAGATGTTGTTTATTCATGTATGTGCTCTATACATCATGGACAGTAGCAGTAGTGGAAATTTCTTCCCTCTATCATGTCAATAAACCTTTAGAGACCACCACCAGACTGCGTGTAGGTCATATTAAGTCATTATTTGGCTTACGGTTAAGATCATCCATGCAATCGAACTGCCCATGGCCACTATTGTAATGATAGAATGAGCCCTTGGCCACCCTTGTGAATCACCGCTACTTTAACCTATAGAACTTTAAGAAAATGGATCTCTATTCTCTTTTTATGAAAATATGCAATGTATTTGTTGCGGTTTTAGTTCCAGGAACTGTAGCGTAGGTTCTAAGTTGATTAAAAACCAGGTCCAGACAGGCTTTGGGCTCTCTCACCATGAGAAGGTCACCATAAGTAAGTTGCATGCTGGTTTATTGGTTATATTGGTTAGTATTTTGTGGCTCCCTGGCAAATGTTGCTCAGGAAACAGATTTCAAATTGCTACATCAAATTTCTTCCCCTGATTATCTGTGTGTCTTTGAGCAAGCCAACAAAAATGGTCAAGACTTAATTTATCAGAGGGGTAAGCTAGTGTTTAGCTAGAGTGCTTCCATCCAGTGGCAGCAGATTTCCCCAGGCCCACTACCGCCAGCACAGCTGGGTCACAGTGCTGCCGGGCTGGGCCAGGCCTGGGTGTGCACCGCTGTGCACCAGCTCTCACACCCACCACAGTCCAACACCTCTGTTCTCGGACTGTCAGTGATGCATCGGCCACGACAGAGGCATCACGCCTCACTGGTGCAATCCTTTGTTTTGTGAGAAATGGTCGTGCTGCTGTACTCGGCACTGGTGAAACCCCACCTTGAATCCCGTGTTCAGTTTTGGGCCCCTCATCATAAGAAAGACATTGAGATACTAGAGAGAGTTCAGAGGAGGCAATGAAGCTGGTAAGGGGCATGGAGCACAAGCCTGATGAGGAGCGGCTGAGGGAGCTAAGACTGTTCAGCCTGGAGAAAAGGAGGCTGAGGGGAGACCTTATCGCTGTCTACAACTACCTGAAAGGAGGTTGTAGCATGGAGGGTGTTGGTCTCTTCTCCCAAGTAGCAAGTGATAGGATGAGAGGCAATGGCATTAAGTTGCGCCAGGGGAGGTTTAGATTGGATATTAGGAAAAAATTCTTCACGGGAAGGGTTGTCAGGCATTGGAACAGGCTGCCCAGGGAAGTGGTGGAGTCACCATCCCTGGAGGTGTTTAAAAAGTGTTTAGACGAGGTTCTTAGGGACACGGTTTAGTGCTACAGTTAGGTTATGGTTGGACTTGATGATCCTGAGGGTCTGTTACAACTGAAATGATGCTATGATTCTGCCTTTTCTGGGTAGGTGTTACTGTTCTACATCAGCATTCTGCTTTGGTGTTTTGTGATTCCCTATTCTTCAGGAGGAAGTAAATTGAAGTGTCATGCTTGAGTACCACAGATGCTGCAGGTGCAACCTGAGAACTTCTTTTGTGTTGCCCCTTTAGCCCACTGTGGCCCACTATCACACACACAGCTCGTGCTAAAGCACTTGCCAGGACAGCATTAGGTGGTGGTACAGCTCTCTCAGCAGCTGCCTTGTCCGCTTTGTGTGATCCAAACCCAGGGCTGCATGATCGTGCAGTCTGGGGCGGGGGCTAAAGCGGCCCCTTTTCTGCTTCCATGAGCTGTGAGATTGGCTCTGATTCTTCCCAACTCGTGTGTGGGGGTGTCACTCTTGTGCTCCAGTGGACGTTTAAGAACTTAGACCAGTGGGAAAGTGTCTGCTTTAAACCTGTAAATCATTCCTTCAGCCCTGAGTGTGCAAGTGTGAGCACATGCAGGACACCCTCCCAGTGGGGTGACTGTCTAGGTGAGAGTGTTTTCTGGCAAAGAGCTGAATTTGGTACTTAGACACTCAGCTTGGAGTAGAACAGACCCGTATGTTTTCCTGTTATGATTTTGCAAATCGAAATCTTAACTTTGTTTCTGTGAGGTGATGGAAAACAAAGGGCTTTTGGGGTTTGGGCCAATGTGTTTCCTGTGAAAACCCAGCCTTTTTTTTCCTAGTTCTGTGCCCCCCTGAGGAAAATGAGTTGTTTTCAGGCAACCGTACAGCAGCTGAGTAGGGGTGTGCGTTCACTGGCAGTCCAGCTGGAGTGACAACAGGAACGAACACCTTTCCTGTCTGGGCGGCAGGTAACATCTCTTCACCTGACAGAAACATGCATGCTATTGACTGGTGCCATGCTGTTTTTAAAATTGTCTTATTTGAGAGTTTATTTCTGGATGTAGAGCTGCTAGTGTGTGATGTCAAATGCCATTAGCTAACATGCATGGTGAGCCTGACTGGAAATGTAACATTTCACAGTGGCTTCAAAGAGATGATTTTTTGCTTGATCTTTTAATGTAAAGCGTGAGTTCGATGCCAGCATGTTCCCAGAAAGTTACATAGACTGCGTGGGATTTTTTGTTTGTTTCAATACTTGCGAATCCTGTCTTCTGCGTTGAATTACGTAAAAGGGCAACGCGATGAGGTAGCGGGCGGTCGTCTGCGTTTTCGGGCGGGTTGCCGGAGGGCAAGCCCGCTCCCTTCCCGCCTTCCCGGGCCGAGCGGCCGCAGCCCGAGGCGGCGGAGGCGGAGCGCGGCGGAGGCGGGACACGGCCCGGCTCGGCCCGGCCCTTCATTTCCCTTCCCGCACGGCAGCAGCAGCCGGCGCCGCCGCCGGGAGCGTCCCCAGCGCGGCGAGCTCACGGTGCCGCCGGCCAGCGCCCGGAGGCGGTCGCGGGGAAACTTGGTGCGTCCGGGCGAGCTGGCTCCGCTCCCGGCAGGCAGCGGGGAGAGGCGGAGGGGAGCGGCCGGAGCCGGGGATCGCCGCTGGCCGCCGCGCCGGAGCTCGTAGGATGTCACCATTGTTCAGCTGGGTGGCTAAGGTAGGCGGCACCGCGTCCGCCGTCCTCTGCTCTCGGGAAATAAAGTCCAGCCTAAGAGTTTGCTGATGTTCGCGTTTCGTTTCAAGGCAAGTCAACCACCCCTGGGAAGGGAGCAGAGCCCTGCTGTGTTGTTCAGCCAAGGAAAGCGAGACAGACTCAAAGTGAAAAGTAAAGGCAGATTGAAATAACTCACGGCTTGGGTTGCGGGGTTCAAAATGAAGCTGCAGTTCTGGCCGGCTGTTGTACCTTGCTGCAGATCTGTGGAAGGGGAGAGCTGTAGTTCAGACTGCACAGAAGGTGTGGTCTGCTCAACTCTTCACGTTTCTTGTGTGCTCTGGAGAATGTGTAACAGCACTCCCGCTGTTTGTTTTGGACTTTTTTACTGTTTTTTTGTCATACTCTGTATTTATGAAGAGCAGTAAGTTAGCTTTTAGTGAGTTACTTGTCTAAATATTGCAATGTGTGTGTTGTGCTGGTTTCTACATCTGTGTGTCTTGGGCTTCAGAAGGATTTTCTGCTGTAGTTGTGAAACTATCTATGGATGCAAAGCAGTAGAGGTGGTTAAAGAAATCTAGAATATAGTTCTTAGCTCATGTTTCAAAAAAAAAATTGTTCTTCAAAAGTAACAGTCATTCTGAATTTAAAATGATATTCTGTTGTGAGGCACAGTAGAAAGTGTAGAAGAGGACAAGTGGGTGAAACTGCTGTATGACAGGCAAGAATTGGGGGTTCCTTGGAGGAATTATCTGGAGAAACAAAAAGACTTTACCTTGAAGTTTAACAGGTGGCCTTGCTACCAGGCAGGCTGTATAAAACCTGGTTCTCCCTTCTGTTTTGCCAGGTGTAAATGGTCAGTTGCTAAATCACTGTTAGGCATCCCTCTCCCTGAATGTGTAACAGGTGAAATACCTGCCCTGGGAAGATAGTAAGAGGAGGAGTGCTTGATGTATTATTGTGTTACTCTCCTTCAGATTCTCAGCTAGAAGGAGGTGCTCTATTCTGTCTTAAAATGATCCTGCTTGATTTTAGCCATGCCCTGAGAAACAGAAATGCATCCTTTCCTCTTCTTCCTTGGGTTTTCTTCCTTTGTTTAGAGAGCTACCAGGTGGAGCAGTTGTTAAAGAAGTTCCTTCTCCTGTCATCACTGTGGCCCTGTATCGTAAGTGATGTAAGGCCTGATTTGCCATGTTATCCGAGTGAATAATACCAGCTGATTTCCATGCTCATTTTTACAAGCATGCCAGTTTCCAATACAGGTGGCTGCTGTCAAAAATGAGTGATGCTGTCGAGTTAATACTTTAGGGATGCCACCAATGGGTGGCCCGTTTCCCCCCTTGTTCACTTGTCAGCTGGACAAAGCAGCTACTCAGAGAGCGATTTAGTCTTGTAGGAGGTACAAGGCAGAACTTGGCCGCGTTTTTAGAGAGAGTAACAGAAGCTCTCGCAGAAACACACTTCTAACTCTACTTTCAGGAGTGCTTTCTGGGCTTTCAGAACTAATTATTGCAAGGCTGGTTCCTCACAAGTGTTTAGTTTTGTTCTTTTAATGTCTGTTAATCATCAGTGCTAATTTGGGGGGGGAAAGCAAAGTGTATTTAGAAATCTAAAATGAGGCTTATTAATGGAGAAAGCTTTCTTGCCTGCCAAAATCTGATCAGTAAAAATATAGGAACTACTGCTGTAGGCTTTCAACACAAATGCAAGCCTTTCCAGTTTTTGTAAGATGGTGGCCCATTCCAGAACAAGTCAAAACTGCAGGACATGGCAGGGCGGAAACTGTGCTCCTTGAAATGAAGCTGTCCCCCTGCATCTGTTACTTAAAAATGAGTAATCCCCCATCCAGTAACGAGTGCTTAGTGTCGCCATGCAAGTCCCCAGCTTTGCAGATACTTACAAGTGAAGAAATTTGCTCCCCCATGCTGTAAAAACGGTTCCTAGTGTTTGTATAAGCATAGCCTTTTAATATGTCTTCATTACAGCTTTTAATGTGCTATTTTAACCAGCTCGTCTCTGACCTACACCCAGGCTCCTTGGGGATGAGTTTTGTGGTGCTGCCAGGCCAGGCAGTGGAGCCCATTCTGGGCTGGAGGATAGAGCCTTGCTTGAGTCTTACGTGGGTTGATGTTGCCCGCATTGGCCCTGTGGATGCTGGCTAAACCACTTGAATGATGACTTGGTGGATAATGAATTCTTCTGTTCTAGTCTCCTAAAATTATTTAAATAAAAAATAATAGTTATACCTGTTTTTCCTGCGTGGTTTTATATGAAGTCACACAACTGATTCAGGGAAACCTTTGACTAACCACCTTGAAACATAGTTTGTTAGAAGTATAAACTAACTTTGCGCTGTTGTGAGTAGACAACACAGTCACTTTTGTAGATACACAGAGATATTTTAACCTATATTCAGTTTAGTTCACTGCAATTGCTGTTACTAGAACTAAATAAATCATTTTGGAGTTGAAAAACATCAAAGCTTTCAGTCTGCAAATTAAAAAAGATAGAAATGCAGATTTTTACTGATTAATGGTATATTTGCATACCATTAATTCATTAGTAGGAGATAATAGTACAGTGATAGTTGTTAAGAGTAATTTTATTTCTGTTTCAGTCATATCTAATTCAGCTTTAGTATAAAAAAATAGTGTTAGTCCTCTATAATTGACTTCATTTTATAATGCAAGCTTCTATTCAGAAGCAACTTGACAGAAACCAGAATTAAAGAATTAATTGCTGAAGAAATAGAAAGTAAAAAACAATTCTTAGTGTAATAAATTGTATAAATAGAAAATTTGAGTAAATGTGTCCTCAGATTCTCAGCTAATTAAGCAATTTATACATAGTGTGACTTTCTAGATAACAAAAAAGAAAGCAGTACCGTGTATAACATAAAAGCTGTGTTTAGCTTCAGCTTATTTTGTCTAAAGGATTATAAACTAACAAGGAACCAGTAAAGAAAATAACGAAGATAAAAATGCAAAGCAAGGTTACATTATAGAAGGAACTTTGATTTCAATAATGGTTTTGCTGGCGTAGATCAATCAGCCCTGGTCGGCTGCCTCCAAGGTGCAGGACAGCAGGTTCTCCTGAGGGGAGCCGAGAGCAGCGGGGTGTCTCACTGCAGCTGAGGAACCTCTGAGGATGGGCCACCAGCACTGGCAGCAAAGCGGGTGGGTTTGCAATGTGCTGTCCCCAAGCAGGCTTGGCTCGTCTGGGATTTTGCACTGAGAAACTGATCCTTTGGATTTCTTCTGCTCTGAAGATCAAATTTTATGGTATATTCACAACAGGTACTCTGAAATTCCCAATAGTAAAACAAGAAGTGGGTTGTTTGGGTTTTTTTGGTTTTTTAATTTGTTTGTTTTTCCCCAATGACTGCTGAGTCAGCGTTGCCTGTGAGCTGAAGACAGTTTGGGAAGCTCTCAAGGCATCAAAAAAGAAAGTTTCTATGCTATTCAGTGCAGCAAGGCTTGTTTGCTTGGTTTGTGCCATGAAACATTACTGAAGTAGTAATTACAATAATATTGGAAATGCCACTTATTTTTCTTGGAATCCTGATATAACTTAATATGCTGCATTCAAACTGATCTTCCTGATGTTTTGCTATTATTTTTACTATTCTCTAAATAATAGAGTGCCTGGTAGACCACTGGGAGATAACGTGGGAGTAACAATCTACTTCTTAGTTTAGGTCAGAAGCTACAAATGGAATTAATTTGACTTCTGGAAGAGAATGAGAAGGAATGAGAGACTGAAAATCAGGAAGCCAGAGAAATCTCCCTCTTTTTTTCTTTTTTTCTTTTTGTTTTTAAGAATGTTCTGAGCGGCTGGTCTTGGCTTTTTCCCTGGTCTGTTTTCGGGTATGTCACACTCATTCATGTGAATGTTTTGTTCTAGGTGTACTGACTTGCCTCTTTCCTTTATTCCTCACAGCTTCCAGCAAAATTGAGCACCTTTGGGTGTCTTTAATCACTCAGCAAAGGACTTGAATTTTAGCAAAATGCATTGGGATTTGGTCTCTTAAGGAGTCCTCTTATCCAGGCATTTTAATGCTAATGCCCAATAAACCCTGAAGTTTATTTAACTTGTCTTGCTTTTAAGCCCACCTTACTTCTAAGGTGGTAAATTATTTGGGGAGGTGAATAGGCAGTAGTGGTATCCTATGGTGTACAAGCCTTGCTTGTGCTGTGCATTTACTCCCAATGACCCTTTTTGTAAATGGATTTGGATACTTGTATCAAGAATCAGGCAGTTAATAGAGAACTAGTGTTGGGGAAGAATGAGGAATCATGGGGAGGGAAGGCTCTCATGTCGTGATTTTGCTTGTAGACAAATGTCCGCGAAGGCCCTGAGGCTGCGGGTGGAGGGACAGACCCTCGCTTGTCCCCCGGGCCGGATGTCGGCAACGCTGCAAAGAGCAAGTTCAGATTTGTGCCAGAGCTGGGCTTCAGTGCCTGAGTGCACACAAGGGCCCTGTCAGAGAACACTGGGTTGCTGCTCAGTGTGTTTGTCCAGGTCAGTTTTTGTTTGGGGAAAAAATGTTACTAACTGACAGCTTTCAGGTAAGCACAGATTGTTGCAGAATGCTGAGAAGTTGAAACACCCTGTTTTCTGTATGCCAGTCACTCCCCACCTTCCCCCGCAGGGGTCTGAGCGATGACTGAGGAATACGTGCTCAGCATTTGAAATGAAGCCAGTCGTATGGTGAAACCCCTCTGTTACTCAGCAGTTATGTTCCCTTTGGAACTGTTTGCTTCTACTTTTTGTCCTTCCATTTCTTTTTCTGCACACTGGACCTGAGTTCCACCTGGCTGCTTAGACATCCCCAGTTTGATGGAAGAGGGCCAGAGCACGGTCTGGCTCGCACAGCTTTCATGTGGCTGGGCAGATGTCGTAGGGCAACGTCCTCTGCATTTGTAAGGTACATTACAGGTGCTCAGTAAGGAGTATGGCTTTCTGCAATGAAATTCCTGGCCACGTAGATTGCAGCTTACCAAGGCTTTTCTTTTGAATCATTTATGCCTTTCAGAATTAATTTCTTATGAGTATCTGCTTTAGGGTTCACGTCGACCTTCAGATTTAATAACAAGCCAAGCCTGTCGAGGTAGCTGAGCTTGCTGTTTTGTGTAGGTCCTGCCCTCCATAGTTCAAAACAGAACTTTTAGGCTTTAGTCAAAAACTGTTTGCATTCCTTCGCTGAAAAGCACTTTGGAAATTGCTGCTATTAGCTGTTGTCTTGTGGACATGTTTTGGGCCAAACCAAAAGCAAAAATATTAGTAAATCCTGCAGGATCAGTGAAAGCTCCAGGTCCCATCAGGGTCAGACAGTACAGGGTTTGTTTGGGGTTTTGCCATATGTGCATGTAGCACCACAGTTTAACTTTATTTGCTTTACATTTGATGATCTAAAATACTATTTCACATCACTGCATGTTTTTTTGGAAGGCTACTATAATAGAACAGTCTTTTATGTGTGCTAGAGGTGTTCCTGAGAACACAGAAGCAGCAATATGGCTCTGGGTTCCCCAAGTATAAATAAGGGAAAAGTCTGGCAAAGCACCTCTTTTTTCAGAGATGGGCTCACAGAGTTGCAAGGCAGTTCCGGTTTGTAATTTCCCGTCATCCTGAATATAGAATCTGCAGCATTTCTGAGAAATCTCTGCTTCAAAGGGATGTTGGAACATTTTTACTGTGCCAACTAATAAATACTGAAGATTTTAGGATAAAGTGATTTAAAAGACTTCTTAAAGTTGAAGGAGCTGAGGCTGTGTATGGTGTACAGAGATGGACTGGTGACTTAATAAGTAAATCTTCAATAGAAACACTGTTAATTGAGTTACAGCTTGGCTATTTGTTTGTTTGTTGTTTTTTAATTAAAAGTTTTTACAGCTTAACTGTTCAAACCAAAATACTCATGGATGGCAATGGCTGAGGAAGAAAACCCTCAGCCTCGGTTTTGTTAGTATTTTACATATCAGTAAAGATATACAAATTATATCGAGATGTGCCCAAATAGGAGCTTGCTTACTAATTTCTATGGGAAGGTGAGGCAGTAGAGCTGGGGAGAGCAGCTGGAACTCAGAGAGCAGAAGCCAAGGCACTGAATGATATTAACCACTGTGTATTGGTTTTATCACTGAGTTAATTGTACTGAGTTGTATCTGAATTGGTTTTAGTTATTCTAACTTTTTAACCAAGTTACAAATCCTGAGATTAATTAATGCATAAGGTTTAAATAGGAGAGATTTAAAGTAAAACCTTCCTGAATGAGAAGCAAGAGGGAGGTTCAAGTCCCTGGTGGACTACAGCTTAACGACTGGGTTTGTGCTTCCTCTCTTCCCTTTGTGTCTGCAAGTTCCCGAAAGGCCAGGCTGGTATTCCTGGGCCGGCTGGCCGGGTGTGGGAAAGCTGCAGTTTTTAGACTGGATGAAATCACCTGCAGGTTACATTTACGCTAGTGGGCAGGACACAGCAGCACGTTGTTCAAGGGAATCTGCTGGTGCTGAGGGCAGGTTGTGGTTGAGGAAAGCGGGTTTTGCTGTGAACTAGCCTGAATTTGGTGCTGTGAACCGAACACCTGTTTGCAGTGAAAAGCATCGCAAAATGAATGTTTAGTTCTGTTTAAATGGGTGTCGGTTCAGGCACTTTGAGACAGCTCCACAATGCAGTTTGTCACACGAGGAGTGGATTGGGAAAATCCCATCTCAAACACATTCCTGGGCCAAATTAAAAGAGTGAAGTAGTCACAGTTATATAGTACTTGAGAATCCAGCCAGAGAAGCTGGACAAACAGCACACGCATGGCTTTCCAGTTGATGACCCTGATTCAAGGAATGGGAGACCATCAGGGAATTTATGTTTTATTGGCATGTTGACCTTTTGGCTACTGCTTTGTGAGAATTTTAGGCCTGAGGGGGTTGTCCAGAGTATCTGCGAGCTAGATTTCTCTCTGCCACTAGCCCAAGCACTGGGAAAAGAGAGTACAAACAAGCATTGCCTTCCATTCTCGGGACAGTGTGTGTAAGTGCACATGTTGATTGTCACATTTGAAAAAAAAAAAAAAAAATTAATCTTGGCTGAAATATCTGGAAACTTCTTCCCAGCTCAGAAGTTGCTGGGTTTGGACACATAAATGCTTTACTTTGTGTGTTTACAGCATCATCACTGTAATCAAAAACATGTTTTTTCCAAGGGGAACCTTTGATACGCAGTAACCAAACAGGATTTTCAGGTACAGATATCCTGTGAAATGGCAGGTTTGGGGAGAAGAGACTATATGTGCATAGTTACACAGGCACACTCCCAGCTACTCAAAGTGGCAAAGCTGAGCTAAACTAAACAGCCTCTTTTTCTATCAAAGGTTTTGGGGGTTTGTGTGTTTATTTCAAGGAAGTCTGTAACCAAATATCTTACTTTTATTAGATCATAACAGTTGCCTCTGTACATTTACTGGACCATTGGTCTGCTGCTGTAGTACCAATGAGGTGAGCTCATTGAAGCTGTTGTCATGGAAATTTGGATGGTTAACACTAAATGTTTCATGCTGGTTTTGTTTCTTTGGACCTATTTATAGCTTCCAATCTCCTCAAATGCAAGCCATGGAAAAAGGGGATTTGTAGAAGTTCTTTGGAGTTTTAGACGATTATGTACAAGAGGCCCGTCTTTAAAACTCTGGTGGTAGTTACCCAGAACCTGAACCAAAAAAAGTGCTGGAATTTTGGATTTGGGATAAGTCCTCCTGGAATATAACCTGTGGGAGTTAGCATTCTGTGGAAGTGATTGACATTTCCATTTGACATACAGTCATTGGAGGCTGACTTTTGTAGACTTAAGAAAAATCTTCTTTTCTATGTGAACACAGTTCATGGAGCTGATGCTATGGTTTTTTATGAAGTACAGAATCATATACAAAATTATTTATTGTAGATTGTTATGATTCAGGCAGCTTTTTTTTTCTGTGGCATTTCTAAATATTTGATAATGGTTTCATGTATGCTTTAAAAACAACTCAAAAAGGCCCGGTCCACTTGTATATTAGTTGTGGCTGAAATACCGGCAGTCCCTGTTGCTGACATAGTTTTGGAGGTGAAGAAGTGGGCATTACAAGGAATCTTTCATTGAAATATTTTTTTTCCTTCAGCTAGTCTGTTAGTGTAGCCTGTAGAGCATCATCCTTGTATCCCCCTCTGGATTCTTTTGGAGATCCTGTAAGTCTGTGACGTCTGCATTGTAGAAATGTTGAGTACTCACCACTCCCTTTTGGGTTTCCTCAGCAAGTAAGTGTTTAAATATAGAATACTTTGGAAATATTGTGAAGGTCAGAAATCAGTCACTCTGGAAGGGGTGTGACAGCATGGACTGTACAGCTTAGCTGCAATTCAGTGTTTGATGGTTGTCTGTCTGATTTACCATTTTCTAAAGAAACCCAGCCTTAACCTGTGGGCGAGCGTGGAAGAATAAAAAGGAATAATAGAAAATTTACTGTAGGAAGAGATGGGGTGGGCTTAAAATAGCAATTTCCTAACCCTGAAAAGAGAACAGATTCTGAATTTTTGGGGTGTATTGTTATAATTTGCAGCCGAATAAAGTACAATGTGGATCAAATTTGATATTTATTAAATGGTAATACAAATAAATGGTAGGAGGTCCAGGAATGCTTACGATCATGGGCCAACATGTATTATCGAGAGTCTTTGTGCATACTCTTACTGGTATCTTTTTTATTGATTACAGTTCTCCATATATTGCACTAATATGCAGACGCTTTGTTTGGAAAGACACTGAGGCTAAGTCTGTTTGGTGATTTCTAATTTTTTGTTTCCTATTGGTCCAGCCAGCTTGCTCTCACTGTAGTGGTGGAAGAACTAGCAAGAATCTTGAGAACATCTTCCATTTTCAGCATTTTCAGTCAGTCTGGCACTGTGTCTTCAATGCTGTGATTTTTATTTTTTTTTTCTTTTTTTCCTGCATTGCTTTCTTATATAGGAATAAGAAGAATTTCGAGACTGAGACTCAAATTAATGGAATTCCTTTAATTTCTTCTCTTGTTCATCAATTGCATCATTAGTATTTCCAAACACCTGTCAGGCATCATGTAAGATTTTGGTGCTGGTAGCTGTTATGACATTTAAATAAATAAACCAGATGGTGCAGGTAAATGATCTGACTGCTGCTTTAGAGAAGTGTTGGTAATACTGTAGTATGACTAACAGAGAAGGAACAGAAGGATGAATTTTGGCTGTTACTCCTTGGTTACTAGTGTTTTCCTAGATGAGCACTGCTGCTCAGCTCGATTAGCAGCTCCTGCGTAGGCCGGGTAATAGTGTGAAACTGAGATGACCAAAAGTTTGTTGGCACAGGCTGCACATCTAGAGATCTACCATTGTAGGTCTGTAGTGAGTTTGGTAAAGGACATAAACATAAGAATTTTTGTCAGCAGGGAGAACCATCATGCAATTTTCACAGTCTCAAAACACTGCTAAAACTTCTGGCTTCTTGTTCTTAGGTATTTCTGGGTCGGCACCTTGACTTGGCTCTGGGGTGGCTTTCAGGACTGATCCCATAGCTCCATTTGTCTTGATGGTGCCTTTTATCTATGTTTTGACAACTCTTCTCCATGTAGGAATGAATCTACAGCTTTATCTAAAAAGGATAGTGACATCTTGGTTTTTGTGTCAGAACATGCCAATTCGCTATTGACCATCAACACAAGGAGCACGCTTGCATGCCCTGTAGCAGCTAAAGTGACAAGAGAACAGCTAATGAAGATGCCAGCATTTAAATGAAGAAATGAGATCTGGTTAAGATGACCAAAAGCACAAACAAGTGACATGAGGTGTGAAGCGGTGCTGTGTGGGATGGTACTGCAGGGCTGCCGGGGGCAAGACGGTCAGTCTGGAACCTGCTCTGCAGCTGATGCGTTCCTATGGCCCATGATAGCATTTGCAATGAAACGCTGTCTTGCAGGCAGTCTGTCATTGAATGGCATGTTTTCCACACTGAATACATTCCTCTGAATACATTGTTAAATAACTCAGATACCTATTATCCCATCTGTTTTTCCTTTCTCTTCACTTTTCTAGCACAGTTATGTATTAATACTTAGTGCACATGTACTGGGTCTCTTACAGTGACTTTCAAAGGCACCTGATAAAAGGATTTACCCACTGTAAAATTTTAAGACAGCTTTATCTTTTAAAAGGAGGGGAGCAGAGTCTAATTCCTCTATCATCAGCAGAAATTGGAAACACTGAAGTTTTAGGACAATGATACTTGGATGAAAAATTGGCAACTCCCCTAATGTGATCTGGCTATATCTTAATGGAGGAGATCTTGAATAAACAGCTTGCTCTTCCTTTCTCTGCCTAACAGCATCGCTTTGATAGCTTCCAGTAAATGCAAAATATTGTGAGGAAAAGAATGTGGTTTGCACTGTCCTGTTAGTACTATAAAATGTGTATGTATTCCGAAGACGACTATTCATCTAGGAATCAATGGCTGGCAAACACCTGATGTTCAAAGGAAGTTAATTTTCAGAAATAAATATGTTATTATTTGGTCATTTACAATGTATTTTAGAAAAAAAAGAAAAAGAGTACAAACTAGTATCAGCTACAAGTGTGGATTTCGTAGAAGTATGTTGTTAATTGACAAGTTTGAACAATCCCATTAGAGCAGATGAGAAGCCATCACTAGAAGGCATGCATGCCTTAGGAAAAAAGCCCGCATGAGTCAAAAAGCCCCCAGACATGAATCGTAGAATCATTTAGGTTGGGAAAGAGCTTTAAGATTGAGTCAAACTGTTAACCTAGCACTGCCAAGTCCACCACTAAGCCATGTCCCTGGGTGCCATGTCTACACATACACCTTTTAAATACCTCCAGGGAAGGTGATTCAGTCGTTGCCCTGGAGAGCCTGTTCCAATGCCTGGTAACCCTTTGAGTGAATAAATTTTTCCTAATATCCAATCTAAATTTCTTCCGGAAAAAACTTGAGGCCATTTCCCCATGTCCTGTCATTTGCTGCTTAGGAGAAGAGACCAACACCCTCCAAGCTACAACCTCCTTTCAGGTAGTTGTAGACAGTGATAAGGTTTCCCCTCAGCCTCCTTTTCTCCAGGCTGAACAGTCTTAGCTCCCTTGGCCACTACTCACAAGACTTGTGCTCCAGAGCCCTCACCAGCTTCATTGCTCTTCTTTGGACACATTTGAGCACCTCAGTGTCTTTCTTGTAGTGAGAGGCCCAAAACTGAACACAGTATTTGAGATGCAGCCCCACCAGTGCTGAGTACAGGGGTATGAGAAACCATTTGCATTATATCCGGAAAGGACTAGAGCTGGTGAACTAAATAACTGCTTTTCTTGCATGGAAGTCAGGGTAGATGGGCTAAGAGCCTGTTTCCTATTGTCCAACTGGAATTTAAGCAGACAAAAGCCTTTTTTCCCCAAAATGATCTTAGTAACTAAATTCCTGTTTTAAATCCTGCTATTGCCTTTTAGTTAAAAAAAAAAAAAACCCTAAACAAACAAACAAAAAACCCCAAACAAACAAAAAAAACCCAACAACAAAAAAACCAAACCTAAAGTTCCAGCTAAAACCTGGTCCTCGTCTTGAAAGCTTTCAAATGCCCTGGCTGTCTTTTTGCATATATAACTATCTAAGAATAGGCTTCCTTCTGTTTCCCACCCTATAGCTTCCAACTCAGCCGCAGGCCTGTCTCAGCCCTGTGAAGGGAGCTGCTTGCAATTCCACTCCCTCCCCCCAAAAGAAAGAATTTAATCTCTGTTGATAATGGATGAGCACAGATAGTTCTAGCTATTACTTTACAACAGTTATTGGTAGTCACCTTGTAAAATATGAGTCAGGAATCTTGCAAGTATTACCAGCAACCACTGTTATGTCTTCAGGTGTTCTTTTGATTTCTGAAATTGTGTGAAAATACAACTTTGAAACGGAAGATGGACAAGATAACACGATGAAGATGTTAATGTGCTTTTGAAATATTTGTTTGATTGCTTTATTTCACATTTGTTGCTTGAAAGTTCATGGTACTGAGTGGAGGAGCTGATGGAGCTGTATAAGATGAAATGGTTTTGATTGCTGGGACAGAAGGGAGCTGGGGAAAAATGAATTAGTGCACTCCATATGGTAAGCCTTCCAGGTGCAGCGCAGAGTACACTAATAGCCTTCCCAATAGTAGATTTTGTAGGAATACCTGCTTCAGAGACAGTTGGGTGCTGCTGCATTTAGAGCTGCACTAAAAGCCCACAGACGCCTTCCATCAGCTCCCGTTTGGTTTTGGATGATGCATTTTCATGGGGAGGGGTCCAAAAGTAAGCAGCAATCTGGGACATGGCAGTTTATTTATGGAGAGTAGCCAGGTATTGTATTTTAGACTTGAAGTAAGGTATGTCTTGAGAGCATGTGAAAGAAAATCTTAAAGTACATCAGCAGCATGATGGTGTCTCTCTTGAGGCGGAAACACCAGCACAGAATAGAGCAGTCCGATTTCGCTAGAACACCGAGTACAATTATGTTCTATTTCTGAGCTTGTTTACAATAATCTATAAACAGATTCTGCACATATTGTTTTTTCAGAAAGGAAAGAAAACCTTTTTGTGCCTCTTTAAATTGCATGGAATGTTCTTCAACTTGTGTGACTTTGCAAAAAGTGCATCCTTTTCCATCTAGCTGAGCAGTCACGAGGAAGGTTCTTGAGCTGAGATCTAGTCACCTTTATGGCTTTTTATGATAACACGTAAGCTGTAGGAGTATTTGTTGACTACACGGAACTCCCCTCTCAGTACTTATTGTGTCACTCATGCACCATGCTCCAAGTCAAAAAGCACTGGATTTAAACAGATGGCTTTCTTCTGCCCCACACAGAATATCCTTTGAATTTTAGTACGCTCTTGTTCATCAGCTTCTTATATGCATCCCTGCAAAATTTAAGTCATAGGCCCATCACCCTCAGTTATCCCATTCTCTGCATAATGCCCGTTCAAACCTAGCTAAGCAAGCTGTGCCCCTAAGTAGACACTCATACGATTGCTTTTCCTCTCATAGGTCTGTGGTTGATATTGTTCAGCCATTTAGCTTTCCCTTATCAAGGCTGACACGACATCTCTGTTGTCTGGTTTGCCAGTCCTTCCCAAGCAGCACACGTGCCGTGTGGTCAGCCCCGCTGGCTGCTGGCCCGGCCACCCCTCCCAGCCCTCTGGCTCTGCTCGGACTTGTTCTCCTTCCTCAAAACATACCCACAAGCTCTCTGGTTAAACCAGACACCTACCACATTTTAGCTGCTGGAGGGAGAAATGAGCTAGACCAACATGCACGGATGGTGAAGCTGCTGGGGCTGGCACAGTTCATAGTTTTTTCATGAGCAGCAAAGTTTTGGGTCATACACATAGAGGCATGAAGTGATGGAGCAAAGGTGAACTGTCTGTCCATGCACCCACTGATCTCAGGTACTTAGGGATCTGGTGGTAAGAATCTCTCTTTGGCTCTACCTGTGGTGCGTTTCTTAAGCATAGAAAACCAGAAACTGATGGGAGCTTGCGAAAGGTGGTTGTCATCCAGAGACTGGAGGAACTATAAACTTTCTGCCTCTCTTTCTGAATTAAATATTTGTTTGGAAGTGCCGTTGTAGGAAGAATAAAAGTCAACAAATAGCAAAGGAAAAGAGCTAGTAATAAAAGTACTCCAAAGAACTATTGATTAAGAGTCAAGGGGTAAAAATTTGGAAAATGAGAAATTAAGTTAATGACTGGAAAAAGCGAGGTGTAGGAGGCTGTAGAGCAGTCTCCAAGGAAGATAATAGAAGAAAAAAACCTGTGAAGACACTTGAGATAAGACTTGAATATAAAAAAAGGTCTTTCACTGAAATGAAAATGAACTTCGGAAGTTTATTACTCTTTTGTACCTTGAATTTCTACTGATGTCAAAGTATAAGGAAATTCTGTTGCTTTTAAAACTTCCTTTTTTTTTTCACTTCAGTGAGAGACTAAAGACTCTGGTTTCTTGCTCTAAGTTTTTAGTTCATTCTTTGGTTAAACTACTGGGCAAGACTTCTCACAAAAGAAATCTCAGATGGTTGTGTCTTGCCCATCCTTTCCTGGCAGCTGTAGGTTCCCGGTTGGGCAGAGGAGGCTGAGGGATCTCCGTCACTGGGGTTGCTTGGAACTCAGCTGGATGTGACCCCAGTGTCTCATCTAAGTTTGAAGTTGGACCTAACTTGAAAGTTTGCCTTGCTTTATGTAGGGGGCTGCACTGTCAGAGGTCATTTCCAAATGAAAGTATTCTCTCATTCTTAAAGGAGAAATTATACAGTGTTTCAATTAAAAACAAACGAACAAACAAAACCTCAGTGAAATCCATAAATTAAAAACCATTAAATCCAAAAATGCCAAACTTGGAATCCGTTGAGTGGAGAAAACCATTCAAAAAAGGTAGTTGACCACTAGTATGGGTTTAGGGAGTGATAAGCACAGGAAGCATTGGTCTCTCTGTTATTACTACACAGCTCAAAAATTATTTTGCTTCTTTTCTACTACTTTTACAGAGTGTTCTGTGATTGTGAATACTGTATTAGTGACAAAAATAGTTGTCTGTTCTGATACAGCTAGATGTCCTCTCCAAAAATATATAGCTGTGGACCCTATTTTTCCTGCGGCAGCACTGCCTAGTAAAATTGAGAAGGAAAGATATTAATAGCAAACAATACTTTAGACTTCTTGGCATATTTTACTGAGCCTGCTATGGTCAGGGGAAAAAAGGCAAGTCAATACAGTTGAAAAGAATTCAAATAATGTGTCCTATGATACTTGAGTTAGGCAGGAAAAACTCGATCAAAACATCAGCTTGTTTGAAGAGCTGTGTAAAGATTGTTAAAGCTCTGTTCCAGCCAGGGTGCTGTGGGATCTTCTGAGGTTCAAATCAAGATCTTATCCTAATTGTTTTCAGTTTCCAAGCATTTATGTAGACTATTGTGCAAGATCAGTTATACATAGGCCTGTCCTATGTTAAAAAATACCACCTGCCGCCTACTGCCTATAAATAGCTAAACCTGTGCTCATGCCCTTCACTGACCCAAAGCCTTATGAAGGGACTGGTACCTTTGTAGGTATGAAGACTGTGTAGGATCTATAATCATCCTACTTTTTTTTCTCTCCTTTTTTTTTCCTTGTCGTGGCCAGTTGATGTGTTGGCAGTTCCTCTCCTGTGACACACTTTGCTTTCCTACCTACTGTGTATTACAGAAACAGGGAATCTTTTTTTAGTCTGGTATTGTTTACCAAAAGGCAGCTGTTACATTCAGCTGTTACTGGGCTTTCTTCATTAAAATAGTTTCTCACACTTTCTCAGATCCACTGACAAGCTAAAGACATTTGACATCTTATTGTATGCTTGTATGTAAACTTACAGGGTGACAGTTGCATGGGGAAAAAAGGGAACTGCGGTTTCTCTTTCTGTGAAGGCAAAGAGCTATTACTGTTCCTCAGATGCAGCAAACCTGTGCGTGCCCAAAAACTGTTGCCTTCTCGTTATTTCGTGCGCAGTGTAGAAGCTGTAGCTGTTTATCTAGTGACAGACCAATGTGCATTAGGAAGTTCTAGGTGTTGGTTTGTGTTTCTGCTTGGTTATTTGAGAGTCAAGTCGTAAGAATACTCAGCATTTCAGTTCCCTGCATTGTCTCTGTGAAATAAACATTCTCATCAGGGCAGAAATAAGGTGGTATACTTAAAAAAAAATTACAACAGTCCAGTGTTAGTTTTAATGGTTATATATATATGTATTCTGTATCTAATTCAGACACTCTAAATGCAAAAACTTTTCCTAATACTTTTCAGTTGTATCTTCCATTCACCAGTCCTGTTTGGCCCAGAGTGGGTGATGAGAAGGTAACGTTCTGTGTTCAGTAGCTTCATCACTGCTTACGCAGCTGTTCTATACTTAGTTTTGTGGGTTTTAGGGAAATAATTTTAGATCGTCAGCAGTTGTTTTTCTGATTACAGAAATAATCTTTATCCACTAATTACATGTTTATTCTGAGAAATAAGTCAGAAAACACTTCAGAATAGAAGTATGCTGGAAAAGAGAATTTTTGCAGCAGGAAGAAATCATACATGTGTGCAGTAGTCTTTCCCCACTTAGCCAGTTTAGATTAGTAAACACAGTTACCTGTGGGTCTGTATAGGAGATGTTGGTGTCTAAGTCACCAAGCTAAGACAGAATGGACCTCTGGAGGTCATCTAGTTCCAGCTCCCTGCTCCAAGCAGGGTCACCTGGAGCAGGTTGCTCAGGGCTCACTCAGAGTTTGCATATCAACATGGGTGGAGACTCGGCAACCTGTGCCAGTAAGAAAGACTTTTTCTTATATTCAGAAGGAACCCCCAAACCTTTAAAAACCTCCAAGCTGAGTTGATCCTTAATCCTTGCTGCTTTTTGATACAATGTAAAGAGCCATAAAACCTGATTCATTTTACATCTTAATTGCTGGAGGTTTGCAAGCGATGTGGTTACTGTTTGCCCAGTGGCATGCTTCTTAATCTGGAAAAGTTCCAGCCGTGGTTAATAAACAGTTGCTAGGATGGAACCTACATTGTTTGTTTTAATAATTTGAAATAATTATAATAAATTTATTTACATTTAATGGATTTTGTTTGCTTTCTCTCTTTTTTTTTTTTAAACGAATGTTTACTTGATCTCCATGTACTCAGCATCCAGGTCCGTTTGCTGAGGGAGCCAGGGTCAGAGGACGCACAGGGGAGTGTGAATTCTTTGTTTCTAGATACCTGCATAAAAGGCCTGGAATAGTACAGGTAGATGAAAAGATCACAAATCTTGATCAAGCCAAGAATAGTTCCAGGGAAATATGTATTTTATTTTTTTTCTCATTTGTCATGGCATCTTGACTTTACTAATGAAAAGCGATTAATGTTTAACATATGTAAAGGTCACAAGAAGCCGAAGTGGTGATTTGCTGCTCCTGCTAGAGCAATACTGTATCAATTGCCTGATCAGAAGTAATAAAATGGTATTAACAGGCTGTGAATTTTTTTAGGTTAACAAGCAGGAACAGAGGAGTCAGTGTTTTTCAGTAAGTGAAGCATGGAAGCCAGCTGTTACTTATAAATAACATAATTAAAGCCTTAGCATGTGTGAAAATAAATAAATAAATGCTCCCCTTGGTTTTCATCAGCGGGCCTGCTAGCTCTCCTCAAACATGAAGTTTATTAACTATTGCAAAGTCCTGTGGGATATAGTGTCTTTCTCCAACTACTGTCTATATGTGAAGTCCAGGCACTGCTTAACAGCTCTTTTGTCAATTCCCGAGGTGTTTGATAACTAAAAGCGTTGAAGAAGTCAAATTCAATAACCGCACATCCGTGACGGATCCCACATAACCCTCGCAGCACCTGCACTGCTGGAAACTCTGCTTGTAGCGGTCAGCAGGGGTGGTGTGGGGGGACCTTATCCCCAGCTGGGGTGGTGGTGCTCCTTGCCTGGGTGAGGGCTCATGTTCCCGGCTGTGAGGACATGAGCGTTTTCTGGGAAATAACCTCATTTCTGTGCTGTCACCTCTGCAGCCTCGGCAAAAGTGGAGGTGGAATCGCAGGTCTGCGTGTGTTTTGGGCAGCTCAGAAGTAAAATTGCCTGTGGCTGATGAATCCAGACACTCCCACAAGAGTAAAATGTATTTATTAGAAAATGCTAAAGCAGTTGCAGCTTGAAATATGGGTAGAATGAAGGTTTATATTTCACTATTATCCTGATATGTTGTGAGAGTAGAAATTGGTTCTTTGAAGGACTATTAGATAAAAAAACCTGAGGTGAACCTTGAGCTCACTGTGGAGCAAATGTGTATCATTTGATGTTATAAAGATTCACTGTACCCTTATGTTCTTCTTGTATATGATTAAAAAGTTAGGCACAGCGTTGCCCAAGCCCAAGGCTTTCTGGCTGGTTCATGACACAGCTGAGATCAGACTTGTGAAGTCATGACCTTGCTTTTCTTACCTCCTCCCCATTGTCTTTGCTGGGTGATGAACTGATGACTCGTGCTTTGTGCTGGAGGGTGAAGTAATGCTTCCTGAGTCATCTCATTTGTTTATTTTGTAATCTGTTACTTATTATTTTAAGCCCACTAGCTATGTGTGTGTGTGTGTATATCTATCTACCTGTCTATCCATATCTATATATCTGTGTTTTCTTGTCTGTAAAAAGAATCCTACTGAGATAGAATAGTGAAATTCAGTTTTCACTGTTCAGCCTTTTTTTTTTTTCTCTAAGTCCTTTGCTGTTTTCTGCATTAGTTTATGTATGTTACTGCATTATGCTTAAGCATTAGGTGACCATAGAAATGTCTGGAAAAGACAGAGGTCATGTCTCCGAAGCATTGTTTAGGTTTAGGGAAGCCTTTTCTCATAGGGGAGATGGTTCTTTTGGGCTGCTGTTTGTCTGCTGCTCCCAGACTCCTTTCTGTACTATCTGCAACCAGGGACTTGTAAGTAAGCTCACTCCAACTGAAGCTTGACAGAGGAAGTTTATTTTGTCAGGAAACTGGCACTCTTGGCATTGGTTTTTCTCAAAGTAATTTTTGGGAGTTAAAAAGTTGGCAAAATTATCTTTTGTAATGACAGATGATGGCCCCACATTTGTTGTTATGGCAGCAGCACATGCTGCAGAGGAACCCTAATCTCCGAGGGCACTCAAAGCAGTGGCCTCGCAGCATGTGCGTGTTCCTACCTTGTAACCATATCAGAAACTGTGGGTATTTAGTGTTACTTAAAATATGTCAGATGACAGTTTGGACTTTGTTTAGAATTCCAACACCTGTGGGCTGGAGCAGAGTGCTCTCTCATACAGATATCCTGCAAGTGATACTGTGTCTGGAAGTAGTATTATTTGAGAATGTCATCTAGGATAGTAGAATAAAAATGAACATCTAAAATAATTAATATGTTTCTTTAAAAAGCACAGCTACTTTGTTTGTTTGTAACAAACCACCAAACTGCCATAACAATGTAGCACACTATTATGAAGGTGAAAGCAAATTTGCAAGACTCATTAATCTGTATGACATGAATGCTTGAGTAAGAGAAGGGAGTGAAAAAATAACAGATTAAATAACTTTCCCTATTAATTAGTCTGTGGCTTCTGTTATGCTTTCTGAAGTATTTTTATCTTTCTTTTTTAGTTTGAATTTGTCGTGTTATACTGGTTGCTTCAGGTGCAGAAGCTTTACTGAGAACACATGCCATTACAGGAGATGAAGCTCTTTTGACAAAGTGTTGATGATGGTGAACTCCTGACAGGGAGACAAATGAGCAATTAATCTAGTCAGTGTTGAAATTTTATAATGTGTCTGTTGGACAAATACAAGATCACTTCAACCGGTCTTTCAGAAAATAAAACCAAACCAGCTATTCCAGAGAAATAATAGCAGGGAGCACCTCTTAGTATTGCAGCTTGTTTGTCATAAAACACTAGATGCTCATGTTGTGGTTTTGTTTGTTTGTTTGTTTTTCCCTTCCTGTAGGTGCCTGAGATTATAAGCTCTATTCGACAAGCTGGAAAAATTGCTCGTCAAGAAGAGTTTCAGAATAACCTCTCAGATGTTGAAGACCCCTTTGCCAAAAAGTTTGAGGTGCTATTCTGTGGACGGGTGACAGTAGCACATAAAAATGCACCTCCAGCACTCATAGATGAATGCATCGAGAAATTCAATCATGCAAGTTGTAAAAAGAAATCTGATTTCAACTCATCATCCCAACAACATGAAACTGCCAATAACTTCGGAGGCTTCTCTTTCAGCAACAAATTTCGGTCTGTCTTCCAGCCCTTGGTCAGTGAAGAGGAGGAGAAAAGGCCGATTAGGAAATCTTTTTCTCAGCCTGGGCTTCGTTCCTTTGCTTTTAAGAAGGATTATCAAGACGGAAGCCATAGGAGTAGCAGCTTTGCCAGGTCTTTTGAAGAAGATGCAATTTCACTGAACCTAAAAAGTCAACTGATCTGTGGACACAGTGTTGTGCAGCCAACAGACATTGCAGAAAACCGGACGATGTTGTTTATGGTAAAGCAAGATTTGCAGCTTTTGGTGATGTTTTCACATCTTGGAGTTTGGAGTGGCAAACACCAGAAGAGATGTTCTGACAGATGGCAGTTACTCTTTAATAACTTGATTGCAATTACCAGACCTTAATTTAAACTCACCTATTTCTCTAAAAAGCATTACCAGTCAGTGTAAATTTTTGTACATAGTCAAAATAAGTTTATGTTAAATAGCCTAAAACTGAGTAGTGTAGTAACTTCGTAGGCTACCCTACAGCTGCCTCCGCTCCTGTCCTGCTTTTGCATGGCTGGCTGTTGTGGTTTAACCCGGCAGGCAGCCAAATACTCTATCCCAGCCTAAACCAGGACATTAGAATTGCTTTTGCCTTGGTAGGGGAGCAGCAAAATTATTTTTCAAGACCTGAGAAACAAGTAATGAATGTGTTATTTGCTCCTCTTATAATCCTCGTGATGGATAAGTTCTAAAACCTATTTTATATATCTGGTATCTAATGAACATAATGCAAACCTGGAGCTGCTGTTGTGATAGCTGGCTGTCATAATGTCATCTTGGACCTGTCAGCTGCTGTTGGGGTGGGAGTTTTTAAGGACAGTAAGGTAATAGAGTGAGTGCAGTTACAGTAGGCTTTTTGGAGGGGGGAAAGAGAAGTGCTGCTTCAAGAAGGATTGCCAAAGTCTTTATGCTTGTAAAAAGTAACACACAGAAAAAGGTGTCATTAGCTGTACCTGGTTTAAAACTTCTGGTTTAGTTGTGGCAGGCTGGCATCAGAGACAGAAGTGGAAGAAGGTGGAGAGAAATTTTGTGCTCCATTAAAAACAATTCCATGTTTACCTTCTTCCCTTGAGCACATTTCACACAGAAAATATAGACTCCCTTTATAATAATGTCTAATTTTTAAACAAATCCTGACTCCATTGTTAGAGATCTGGAGATTGTAGATGGACTGCTTAGGTCCAGATCCTCTTACTCCAGTGAGTGCATTTTTAATGTATATTAAATAGATGCAGCAGTTCTCAAAGATACAAGTAGTTTCAGCCTGGATATAACATCAGTCACCTGCTGACAGGCTCATTTCCAAGTTGTGGGACTCTGCTGGTCTGGCTTTCTGTCTTGGGTTCCTTTTTGCCTGGGAAAATACTGTTTAGTTTGCACAGTTGTATTATTTTGCCATTCAGCTGAATGTAAGGGAGTGAAATAACAGTGGTTTGTGCCTCCAGTATTATCCACAAGCTGGCAGCTCGTGGCAGAGCCAAGGTTGTTGGTTGTCCATACCCCACATCCAGTGGGTTTGAGTGATGGTAGGTCTGGGGTGTACACGGCTCTGCACTTGGCTCATCAGTTTGTGTGTGGCTACATAGGAAATGCTAAAAAGGAACTTTATATCCACAGGAAAAAAAAAGTTTGTATTTTCTTAGTTAAAGTTCTTACTGGATTTTCCCCGGGACTGCAGCGGAAGTTGGTTGGTTTATGAGATGTGAACGATGTTCAGATGAATTATCTGCTGACTCTCCTCACCTGAGTCAGACAGTCCTGGTTTCTCTTCCTGAAGAACTGCTTTCCTAGCAATTTCTTGGGATTTTTTTTTTTTTTTAATTTATTTTTTAGGCTTTTTTCCTGACTTTATTTCATGATGGAGGGAGGGGTGTGTATTTCCTTCCCCCCTTGTTCAGTTGCCTTCAGATGATCCCTCCTGCCTTGGGACCATGTGTGGAAGGAGTTTGTGGGGCTGAGCTAAGAAGGAGCCTCTTGCTGCAGGGAGGGGAAGGCAGCAGCGAGCAGGACGCAGCTGCCAAGTAGGTGTTGGAAGGAATAACTCCATGAAGATGTGAGAGGTCAGCCCCAGGGACTATACAGAGAAACTGGCAGAGAGTTGGGGAAAGTCATTGTGACTGGTTGGAGTGAAAGAAGAGGTGGAAGGTGAAAGGACAGGACCATTTTTAGACACACAGAGGTGGCACATCTCTCTTGACCCATTCACACACAGAATTGCCCCCTTCCCCCTTCCTTAAGAAATTACAGGTAGATTGGTGCTGCTGATGCTTTTATGTGCACCTTATGGGATTTGGTAGTGTCTGAAGCTTCAATAGGTGTGTCTAAGTCGTGCTCATAAATGGACCCGGATTCTACCCATCTTCCCTAAAATCTGATATGAGACTTGTCCTATTCAGACTTTCTGATGTGCTAGAAACTATGAGGAATTTAAAATTTATCTGTGAAAGTGTTACAAAGAGATTGCCAGAAGCTGAAAAATTGAAAACAAGAGTTTAATCTCAAAAATGCCCTTTGTCCATCAAAAGTTAGAGCAGCAGCTTGGGTCACTACTGTAGAAATGGCACATATTTGGTTTTAAATTTTAGGACTGTTTAATTAAGTAGCTTTTGGGAATGTGGTATGTGTCCAGTTCAGCAGAAAACAAGAAGAGGGAGTGTGAGTATATTTTCTCAGTGCAAAGTTACTTGTGGTATAACATTGCTCTTATCTAATTAAACACTGTTCTCAGTCTCTTGTATCAAATATGAAACTAAATCTCAGTGTAGTGGTGTGCAACACACTGAATACCAAAACAATGTTGTTTCAGTATTTTCTTCTGGTGATAATGTACTAATTGGTCTAAAAATACAGGTAGAAAAAAATGGGGATTTATGTCCAGGAGACATTTTTATAATGAGACAAAGGCAGTGTAATGTTACTTGTTATCATCTTGCTGTTTATTTTGCTCTTTTTAGATTGGCCAGTCTGAAGTTTACCTTATCAGTCCTGACACAAAAAAAGTAGCAATTGAAAAAAGCTTTAAAGAAATATCCTTTTGTTCTCAGGTAAGATTGCAGTGTGTTCTTTCTCTCTTTTTTTTCTTTTTTGGTTTAAATCTTGTCCACTTGAGAATGTTCATGTACTCCTCTCTCCAAGCATTTCGTATGGATTCTCACTTCAGTGATTTCAGTAATTGCTATTGACAAGTTGCTAGTTAATCAGTAATTTTGTAAAGCCATCATTATTTTCTCATGTTTTGCACTGTGATTCTTGAGATAAAGACTTGCTTCTGTATGCAGTGGATGAATAATATGAGCTAGAAGCAACTCCCTGGTCAGCTCTGGTTTGAGATTTCAGTAGGCAAGATTCACAGCAAATCTGGGATTATCCGAGACGATTTTTTCAAGAAGTGATAATGAAAGGAGATAAACAATACATAAGGCTTCTCTAAAAATACTTCAAAAATACATTTTTTCCAAAAGTGTAAGTTGCATGTGTGTGAAAGAGGACAACCCTCAGCCACACTGAGGCAGTGCATGTGGTGCACTGAGAGCAAGCACGTTTCAGAGCCACCTCATTCACTACTAATCCCTGTTTCTTATGCTGTGGAGTTTTCTTCCCTGTCCTTCTGCATCTCGTTTCCATGGTTCTGACTTCGATTTTGCATGGGTTATGTGAGGTTGGGATTTATCTAATGACTCAACTTCAAGTGATGATGTTTTGAAAGAGATGCAGTTTACACACATGAAGATGAAGAACGGCACTGAGCAGGTGACACAGGCGCGTGATTCACACTCGGCTACTGCCACGGCTCAGCCGTGTGGGGACAGAAGTGTCACGGTCACAGTAAGGCCATGGGACAGCTCGGGCAGCTGCAGCACCCTGCACCAGCAGCTGCACCAACTGCTGGCGGGTCCTCGAGCAGGAGCGGAGAACTCTCCTTGGAGTGTTGCTGAAATATCAACCTGCAGACTCAAACAGCTGCTGATAAAGACATTCCGTAGACCAGTTGCTTTCGTTAACTAACCGGTGTCATGACATAGGGATTTGTCTTTTCCTACCTATTTTCCGTCCTGCAGGGCATTAGTTGTATTTAGTTTGTCTGCGTACCAGATTTGATTCAGTTTAAGTGAATGGGGAAATTGAATTTAATTCATTAAACTAGGATAGAGTCCTTAGAGAACACTTAATTCCTTTAAAACCTGTTATAGATAATTTTAGTTTAAATCTCTGAGAAATTAACTTGAGCTAAGATTATATAAATAAACTTGTACTTATTGAGGAATGGATGATACTGCTAGTTTAACTAGAAATTCACCTTAAACCAGTGCAATGCTTGTTTGTACCATGAGGCTTTGGTGGAAGTAAGACATGGTATAGCAGGATGTGAATTTTGCCATTCTTTCTTGCACTAGGAATTGTTGTGCACTTGCCTTAACTTGCATGCTGCAGGTCTGCTCAGTGTGTCACAGGCTCTGGTCTTAATGATATTAGGGCAGAACTTTTTTTACTTAAAGTAGGTCTATTTACCTATTTTTAAATACAGGGAATATGATTTGCTGTTACTTGCTTCTAGCTTTTGGGATTTTTATTTCTTTCTCATAAATGAGTTTCTTTTTAATTTGATGTGAATAGCTTTCATCACTAAATATACAGGTAGCTGTTCTGAAAATTTTGGAGTAAACCTAGGTATTATAGTTTGCATGCTGTCACATCAAGAGCTTTGAAGAGAACTCCCAAATTGCAGAAAAATTGCTATCACCATGTTTCCTTAGACCATCTCCTTAGCCAGGAGTGAGGCAGCTGTAGACTTTGTGACGTGCCCTGAAGGTCAGCAGGTGGTTGTGCTCCTCAGAGCAGCGGGAGTGAGATTCTCCTTGAACTCTCTCCTCCTGTCTGAAGAATGTGTTGCTGGGCAGATGTTGCATCAGTTGGGCAGATGTTGGTATTGGGGTACTTAGGGCTTTTCCCTCAAGTATGCACATTTCAGAAGGCCTGAGAGAATGATCTTATGGACTCATCTTGATCATACAAGAATTTTAATAATCTTTTCTTGAGGGCACTAGAATTAAATTATAAGGGAGAACAGAATCACTACCCAATTTCCAGAATGCTTTATCCATCACCAAGATACTGGAATGGCAGAAAGAAGCGTGTAGCCCAGGGGCACACATCTGCATTAGCTGATCTGAAACAGCTGAGAGCATTTGCCACCTCCTGGTACCTCACAGTTTTGTGGCAGGGCCATCATCCCAGCTGGGCTCCCTCCACCATAGCAGTTGGCTTTTCAGGAGAAGAAACAAGCTTTCAGAAGAAGAAAAATGGGCTGTGGGGTTAGGAAGGGGGCCTGGTGTGTTCTGTACATGTCTGTGATGTGGGTGATGGTGGGAGAGAGTCTGCAGGTTGCATCAGCCTGTTCTTGCTTTATTACCTACCGGCCTCCTAAAATGCATAACCTGGACACAACGGAGCTGGAGTTGGAGAAGCTGCGGGCTTTACTTCATGTGAATGTGCTTCTGATCTTTTTGTTCTCATGTCATATTAGTGCCTGACGTTTGTGTAATAAACCCTTTGTACCTATGTGTAGTTGTCACACTCCTACAAACCAGGTATCTCCATACACATTAATGTATTTTCCTTCATTCAGCTGGCATGCTCAGAAGGTTTACTGTTAGTATTTCAAACAATAAGACAACATTGTTTGAATTGCTTAAGGATATCTGATGCTATAAAGTGTTCTTTTTTGGGACACCCGGCCATTCTGTTTTATGGAAGTATTCACATTTTATGGTGAAGTGCTTTTTAAACTTTTTTTCTTCATTATAAAAAGACAAAGAGAATATTCAGTGATTCTTCCTTTGTTATCAAGGAAAAGGAAAAAACAAACAAGTCCTGCTTCGCATCTTTGGCTTGTTTAAATTTTGCTGAGATTTCTCTTTTACTGTGATTCAGCATTATGATTTTAGATACAACAGTTTATTGCCTCTCTTTACTTGACTTGTGCCATGACAGCTACAAGGCAGTAAAATGGTGCTGAGTGTAAACAGGCTTTACCACTGTGCGTGTAATTCATCATCATAACTTTGGGATTTTTTACCAAGAAGGGTGCACTGAGAAGACGTGCACTGGGATCACCTAACTCCACTCATCTGAAAGCCTTCTCATAAAATAAAAAAAATTCCCAGCAATTAAAAAAACCTTCTTGGGATTTTACCAGGATGTACTGTTTATCTACTGTTGCAAGTAGATTGTGCCTGAAGTTGCCTGCTTTTTAGGAGAAATAAATGCTTCCATAAGTAATCTGTAAGTAGTATATTTAACCACTTTCATTTTTTAACTACCCAAGCTTTTCTTCAGATGAAAAAAGAAAAAAGTGGTTTATCCATTTTTCGCTATTGCTTTGATTTGCTCTTTACAAATGTAAAGCCATTGTTGATTGCTTAAGCAAACAAGAAGAAAAACAGAGTGAGCTTTTCACCCTGCTATTTCAAATATTGAGTAAAATACACTTTGAATAGTATTTCTTCATCTCTGTAAGTGCTGGATCTAGTATAATTCAGTCATTTAAAAAAAAGCAAACAAACCCAGCAACAATAAAAACCACAACCAACAACTTCTCACTTAAGTGAAATTTAAAAGATTCATGAAGTAATAGGTTCTAAAACAAAACAGATTTTTAATGGCCAGATGACTTTAATGTAGTGGAACAGAGATATGTGACTTAAATGTAATGCTGCTGGGCCTTCCATGCTTTTGTTATTGGAAAAAATGCAGGTACAAAACACTGAAAGTAAATATGACTGCCTTGTTACGGGTTGTTTTTTTTGTGCTAGGGAATTAGACATGTGGATCACTTTGGGTTCATCTGCAGAGAGTCTTCAGAAAACGGAGGCTTCCACTTTGTTTGCTACGTGTTTCAGTGTACAGACGAAGCACTGGTAAGTGAAAGAAAAGAAGAGCCTAATAGAATATTAGGCCCTAAAAGTCTTCTGTTGCTTCATGTTCTTTATTTTGCTGAATGTCTTCAAATCCTGCTCCACTCAGAAACATCATTATTTCAAAAATGTAACTAACATAACAGTCTGCAAAGGAACTTTTCATTTGTTCTTAAAGCAGAAGTTAAAATGCCCTTTAGAATTCAATAAAATTTCCTTTCATTGCACGAGCTAAGTTAGACTGTATGTCTCCTTTTTTGAAAGAAGTTTTTTTTGTAGTGTACCTGTTAAGATAATCAGGACTACACTACTGTGCTCTAGGTCAGGCTAGTGCATCACAACAGCAGTAAGCTTTATTTTTATCACAGACAAGAAAAGGTTTCTAGATAGAGGTAGTATCTCTTATTAGACCACAGTAATAAAATTGGGTGGCCTGGAAGAGATAGGGCTCTGCAAAGAGTTTTGTCTTGCTTGTGTGTTTGTGTACAGAAACTGCACGGGAAAAGCTTTTTAATCTGAACCACATCCCCAAACCAGTGGCACCATCATTCTGTTGTGTTTGTGTTAAGGAAACCAGACAGTCAGTGGAGGAGTGAAAATCTGTTCTTTTGCACTCTTTTCTTTTCAGGTTGATGAAATCATGATGACCTTGAAACAGGCTTTCACCGCAGCTGCTGTGCAACAGACTTCCAAGGCACAGCCCCAGCTCTGTGAAGGGTGTCCTATGCAAAACTTGCACAAACTCTGTGAAAAGATAGAAGGTGGGGTTTAAAGAACTTTCTGGTCAGATATTTTTTCTAACAGTTTTATTAGGGGACAGTCTTACACATGGAACTCATAAGGGAATAAATGCTTAAAAAGAACCTGACACTTGGGATGGAGGGTTGGAAGGCAGTTTATTTAGAGTTTTGTTTAGAGGACTGCAATGTAAAGTTATCTGTAAGGTAATAAGAATTTCCTGCCAAAAGTTCAACTCCTTTCTTGTATTTTAGTTGACTTTTTGAAAACTAATTAAGAGTCTAAATATTACTGAATTGCAGCTAGCTTGGCTCTATTAGCCTTATAAATGCAGACGATTGTGGATGGGGAACTTGTGAAGAATATATGCTGCAATAGCTGTGATCTGCTGTCCCATTGACTTCTCTTAGATACTGGCATTACGTTACCACTAAACATGAACTGAACACTGAGCTTTTCATATGTGTGTTTGCGGTGTTGATTTATGCTCCTTCATGAAAGTGCAGCAGTTAGAATTGTAGTCGTTAATCAGAAAACAAGTTCAAGACACAAAAAACTTCTTTGCATTTCAGCAAATTTCACAGTTATGTTTTGTTCATTTAAGCGATGTCTGGGGTGAATAAAGGGCAACAACAGCTTGTCAGAGCACGTGACAGTAGCTTGTTGGACTAAAACCTATCTAGTATTAATTTGATGAAACTGGAGAACTTCCAAAACTAGTTTTCACTCTGTTTTGGACTTCAGCTCACTATGATTTTTGAGAAATTTCTTGAAGGCAAATGATTCTTAATGCCTTTAATCATGCCATATGGTTAATCATAGCATCTGCATCTGAAGAAGTGCCGTGATCAGAAACTGAAGTAGCAAATACTGTTGATGCTTTGCTGGTTTTCCACAGAAAATAGAGGAAAGGAATTTAATCCAGGATGAGAGCAGAAAAAAAATAATCCAAACGAGAGGGTAGTCTGCTTTAGACTGTCAGTGAATGTTTTCAGTAAGAGGCAAAGCAAGAACTTCACTAACATGCAGTAAATTTACTCTTTTTCAGAAGAGGCCCAGGCATACAAATTGGAAAAAAATCAATGGAAATTATATTCATGCCACAAGCAAAATCCAAGCAGTACTGCATAAAACACCAGCAATGCAGTCTGCTAAAATGCAGTAGATTGTGGGTTTATTTTATCTTGTGTGATAATGGAATCGTCAGCTAAGAGTATAATCCTGGTCTGTGCTCAGTAAATCTCCTCGTTGCAGAGTTCATGTCCCTCATTTTAAAGACATGAGTTCAGTAGTAGCTTTAAATTAACCTAGAGTTCTTTCTAGTGCCCTGTTATGCAATCAATGCAAAGGGTCAGCTCAAATAACTCATGAGCTTTGGCTTAAATTGTGTGCATATTTATGTGATTGATTAATTCTGACAAATTTGACCCTGGGATTTGTTCTTTTTTGTTCGTCTTGGTAGGACTACACCCCTCTAAGACCAAACTAGAACTACAAAAGCATCTAACAACACTAAATAGCCAGGAGCAGGCCTCTGTTTTTGAAGAGGTTAAGGTAAGCTCTTTGTTTCGTACAAGATTTTAAAGCAATTGATGGATTTAGCTAACATCAGTGTGAAGCACCAAAGTTATTTTCATTTTTTTGTAAATTATTCATTATTTAATACTGTTAATCACCTTGTGCTTTAATTTCAATATCATTATTTTTCTAGGGCAGTTAAAAACTTTGTCTTTTGATGAAAATGGCTTATTATACTAATTTTTCTTTCCCTGATACTGCTTGTTTTTCATGAAAATATTGACTTCTCCCATAGTAAAACTGCACACGTTTTTTGTGGAGGAAGGCAGTAACTTTTACGGTGAGAACATTCAGCTGTTACTTTGACCTAAACAAATTACTGTGACATTCCCAGATCAGCAAATGTCCTGCCTAAAATTTATCCTAGAACAGTTGTCAAACTAACTAAAAAAGCTCAATTTTCTGTGTTCTGAATGAAATCTATTTTAGCACAGAGGAAAACACAGCTGGATTTCAGACAGATGATGGACATTGTAGGAAATGTTATTGTGCTTGGCACACTACTAAGGATTAGGAAATTTCAGACTTAAAAAAAAAAATCATGTTTCCTTCCTCTCTTGAGTCATTTCAGTCTCTTTGTGCGTTTCTGTGTGCCAGTTTATCATCCAGTACCAAATTTGGAAGTTGCTCTGTGGGAGCGATTCCATGAGCTAAGTAATTTCTTAGTGTACAGCAGCTGGCTGGTACTGTTGCCTTTTCATATTCTCCACACATTTTAACAGTCTGAAGCTCGTCGTAGTCACAGGAAACTGTTAATTGGTTCTGGTGAGAATCTGCAAATTATTAACTTGGTAAAACCAAGGGTAAAGTACATCTCTCCTGCCCATCTTTATCAGCTGATTTGTTGAGTTGAACTGCCTGAAGCTTTAGTTGTCACATTCTTACATTTCCATATGTTGTAACCATGATCTGCATTTTTAGATAACTGTCTTTCTAAGGATATTCTTATTAATCTGATGTGCCACCCTGGCATTAGCTGATTCATACTGTATCCTCTGCTTTGCATCAATACGCCTAAGACAGCATATCCTTTTCAGGAGTTTGGTTTCTGGGATTAAATTATATTAAAAATTGTTTCAAAAACATTTTCTCTTACAACAATTCAGATCTAAATAGAATGCAGCAGAGACAAATATGTTCGCCTTGTGCACTAATTTTTAAAAGACCTGTGTCATTTTCCAAAAATGAAATGTCCAGTGAGAAGGATTTCTAGGAGAAGGGTTGTACATCATCCAGGGATACCTTATGGCAACCTTCCAGCACCTAAAGGGGACCCACAAGGAAGCTGGAGAGGGACTTTTTGCAAGGGCTTGTAGTGATAGGAGAAGGGGGCTTTAACCTGAAAGAGAGTAGTTTGAGATTAGATATAAGGAAGAAATTCCTCCACTGTGATGGTGATGAGGCACTGGAACAGGCTCCCAGAGAAGCTGTGGATGCCCCATCCTTGGAAGTGTTCTAGGCCAGGCTGGATGGGGCTATGAGCAACCTGGTCTGGTGGAAGGTGTCCCTGCCCATGGCAGGGTTGGAACTAGAGGGTCTCTAAGGTCCCTTCCAACCCAAACCATTCTATGATTGTAACTGCAAGACAGCACTTCATGTGTGCTACAAACTCATAACTACAATATTTTGGGGTTTGTTACATCAAAGGCAAATTGGCAAAAATATTTTTTAAAGTCTGTATTTGCTCGGGGCTATTTGATACCTCTGCACTTGTCCTTTATCTTTCATGTGAATTCTGTCATGGATGAAGTCAGGTCTTTCTCTGGCTGTGTTGCTGCTTTGCCTGGGACACTGGTGTCCTCTGGTGGACTGGAGTGGTAGCATTAACGAAGTTAGAACTTGTTCTTACACTAATGATGTATTAACACTGACAAAATGAGAAAAGTAAATATTTGCTAACTGTTCTACAAATGTATAATTACTGTGCTTGTGGTGTTTTCAATTAAAGAAATTAAGACCAAGAAATGATCAAAAAGAGAATGAGTTGGTTATCTCTGTTTTGAGAAACATGTATGAAGAAAAACAGAAGGATCATGTTCATGTTGGAGAAGCAAAACAGGTAAGTAATCGTTCAGTTTTAGTTCATGTAAAGAGGATGCAGGAAAATGTCTTTCATTGAATTTTTATATCTTTTCAAAGGCAAATTTCCGTCACTGGTATTTTGGAACTTCACACTGTAGACCCAGGTGAACACTGGTTTTGCTTATGACTCATAGGCTGTCATGCACCAAAACAGACATATCTCAGATTTTGAGGTATTCGGTACAGTCTGATTTCAGGCCTAGGAGACAGAGATGCAGACAAGGTAGACCACTGATGTGGTTGGTTCTTTCTTCTCACTACAATGACAATTCAATATGTGTGAGGGAATATATAATGAATTTGTAATTGCGCTCTGCCAACCTGTGGCATTTGCCATCCCGCTGTGTGAGTCAGTGTCCTGACAACATGTTGGATTTGTTCCTTGATAAAGACGATTGCATTTACTCAATAGCTGGAAGTTATTTCTTGTGTGCAAACCACCATTTGAAGTGGTGTCAAGGAGAAGGAGCTGAGGAGGATTGCTCCAGAAACAGCAGCAGAGACTGTCATCCCCTTCCAAAGAGCTGAGCTGTCTTTCATTCTGCATCAGGCTGCAGCAGTGCTGTTTAACTGGCTATTTTTACAGCACAGTTAAAAACAGGATTAATGATTTTGGATGTCTTGGTGACTGAGACACCTTGAGGAGGTCTGTATTTAAAAGACAATCAGCACCCATTCTCTGGAAACTTCCAGTTATTTGACCCTTTTAAAAATCTTGGCTGTCACACCAGTGCTGGCCAGTAGTTCCATTGTGATGTCTGCTGTTGGTCATTTGTGATATTAACTAGGAAATGAATACGTGGAGAGTGATTAGACCTCTGAAGAAACTGGGGAACTAGCAGCAAGACTTAATGTACTATTTGTTCACTCTGTTAATCTCTTCCCCTTTATGGCTTACTGGCTAATTATTGAACTCCCTGAGGAAGCAGGAAGAAAACTTTGCATATTTAATTCTCTGATTTCTTGTCTTGGGCATCTTGCTAGAAATATGTTTTCAAGAAAAAAGCATTGTTGTTCTATCATGACAGGAAGAAACATTGCCTGATGTCCTGTGTCATCATACCCAAAATGTTTTATTTGATCTAATGCCAGCTGATTATCAAATAGTTGTCAGTCACAAATGGCTTGGAAATAGGAATATACAAAACTAGATAATATGTTAGTATGTCTTCAGTGTGATTTGAAAATTCCTAAGGCCAGCTGCAGTCTGTTAGTTCAGTTTCTGGAACCAAAATTGGTAAATCTGACATTTGCAAAGATGCCAGTCCTGTAAGAACAGAGTTGACTTGCTCTCAGTCCTTCATTTGTCTTATCATAACATTTTATGTTTACTCTGATAATTTATCTCCAAAGCTGTGTAATAGCAGATACCTTTGAACACGTATTCTGGCAGTGTTATTTGTCTTGGCAATCATTAACCCATGACATCCTGATGTGCCTGCTCCCTTCTTTTCTGCATAGGTATTCACTTCCTTGTTTTTCATCACTTTTTAAAAAAATATTTATATTGGGAAAGGAAAAAACGAAATTTGATACTAGTACATGGGTCTTATTTAAGAAAAATTACATTCACAATAAGTATATTTTCTTAAGAACGTAATAGCATGCAGCATCTGATTTGCCCTTTGAGGATGAGTGAAGGTAAAAAGAAAATACAGAAGCCTGTATCTTTGTTATACTGGAAATAGGATGCTTTAAAATCTACACAGGGCTATTTGGTGATGATGTGCTATTTGGCTTCCCACGTACTCATAGTTACATAGATCAAGCATTCAGAACTCTTTAAAAGTAGGGCCAAGTAGAGCGGGCTACGGTGCCTGGCAGCCTTAAGATGAACCCCCAAAAATAACACTGAAAACTGTGCTCTGGTTTCTACTGCAGGCGTTAGGTTTGGATGGTAATATTTGTATTGTAGTGTCATTTTTGTATTCAATACACTAGTCTCACAAGCACCAAATATAGACTGAAGTGTTTATTTAAAAAGCAGAACTCTCAATAGACTGTTAGCTTTAAGTTGGAAGTGTTTCTACTAGTGAACATATTTCTGGCCCTTAGAAAGCCCCATTTGAATGGTGACACTTGAGAGTTCTGGTTGATTATGAGCTTCACCAGTTTTGATTAATGTCTTGGCTGAAGAAAAATAAATCCATGAGAAATCTCTAATCTGTTACACTTAAACATTTAGAATTTGTACAGTTGTACTTTGGCATTAAAGAAAATTTGTCCACATAGCAAAAAATCCCTATCAAAATGGCAATTCTTCTGAAGGATGCTACTACACTCGACACATTTCCTCTAAGAGATTTCCTGGTCTTACGTTAGGATAGTTTGTTAAACTTCAATATAAGTAGCAGTAGAGAAAAAGGCATGAAAACCAAGGACACCAGGAGAAAGTAATAATCCAGGTTACAGAAGTGTTCAGACTGTTCCCTGAGATCCTGTTCCAGGCTGTTGAGTATTTCACGTTTATGTTTTTATACACTTGCAGACTTCACAGCCCCCTGCTGAGAATGCCGTCAATGAGGTGCCCAGCAGTGCTCCCAGATTCCGATTAGATATGTTAAAGAACAAAGCAAAAAGATCTCTGACAGAATCATTTGAAAGTATTTTATCACGTGTAAGTATCTTCATGTTTATTGCCTATGAACATAATTGTTTTATTTATTCGAATGATAGAAAGGTCATATTTGTTATCCTTCCAGGTAGCCAAGTGGTTATTAGAGGCACAGTGACAAAAATATTTCAGTGTACATGATAGAAAGAGACAAAAGAAAGCACGCTTCTGGTAGAGGGAATATCAAGTCCTGGAAGAAGTGAACTAATTGCTTGATAGGAATAGTGTATATAGGCATTTCAAAAAATTAATATGAAGTTGAGCACGAGAACTTATGAAAAGTGACCATTGTTTTATTTCTCTTTCAGATTTAGAAAATTTAAAAAGTAATTATAGTTGTTCACTTCTTTTTATTTAGAAGGAAATTATTAGGGAACTGACTAAGCATTCCTAATGAGATAGTATTTATTCGTGACACAGAACTGATGAACCTGAACTTCTGAATGCTAGAGATTCTGTGAAAGCAAGGAGCGTAAAGAACTTTAGAAGACACTAAGAATATGAAGGCATTTATGCAATATGACATCAGGCAAAATGCTTTGTAATAGACGGCCTTTTCGTTTCTTTGTATCTTGGAAAGAAGTACCTAGTGTGAAAATTTCGTGTTTGGAATACAGAAGATACTTTAATAGTAGTTATAGTACATGTGTGCAATATGTGATTATGTACATATAATGGAAAGCACATAATTGTCCATGAGAAATCTTTAATTCCATAGGATCCTTTAAAATGTCAGTGACTGTCCTGAATGAAGCCTCTGTTTCCCACAGGGGCTAAGGCTGTTCTTAGGCATTTCAGGAAATTAAATGTGAAACTGTCTTTGAAAATTACAGATTCTGACTATTGTATATAAATCTCCTTTTGGCATGCCTCATATATTATAATCTTGACTGCAGGTGTGCTTTATCTCTACAGGGCAGTAAAGCCAGAGGTCCTCTGGACAGTGCTGGTGCTGGGGATTTGGAGACCTCCATGTCCAGTACTGTAAGCACCACAAGTAAAGTGAGTAAAGCCTGGGGTGAATGTACATATTTAGAAACTTCAGATAATATTCACTGAAACAACTAGTCAGATGTGAAATGCAGTTATCAGTTGCTCATATAACTGTATTGTTCCAACATCTTGCGTTTCGTTTTGATTATTTTTGGGGAGTAGACAAACTAACTGATTGTGTGTGAAAAGAAAGAAACCACAGAACAGCCAAACAGTTTGATAAAAACAGTATCACAGAGTAGAGGAGGTAGTTGTGTCCTTTTCTTCCTCTCTGTAGGAGTCCTGCTGCCACTTGCTGATCTGTAGGATGTGTCTTTGTCCCTGTGCCAAGTCCCTTCTGAGGATGACAGGGCTGCGTTCATTGCAGGCAGCCGCTTGAATCAGCCTCTGCCTTTTTTTTTTTTCCTCCCAGCTTGAAGCACTATTTAAGTTTTTTAGAATTAGCAAGTTGGTTGCCCAAACCATTTTTCATATATATAACATGTTAGAATGTGAGTCCTCTGAGGGACAACTCGAACAAAGTAATTTCCCAGTTTACTCTGGTAACAGAGATTCAGGCTAAGAAATAGCAGTCACATGTCAGTACAATGGTGATGTGTAAGATGCTGTTATCTGTGGAGTTTCACTGGAGATTTCTATGCTTTTGACAACATGAGACTCCCAGTAAATCTGTGTTACTCTTCTCCAGATGTTTGAAGTTGATTTCAGGCCTTTTAATTCTGTTCCCTGTCTTATAAAAAAAGAGCAGTGTGATTTCGGTTCCATTTAGAATCACAGAATCATAGAATCATTTCAGTTGGAAGAGACGCTCAGGATCATCGAGTCCAACCATAACCTAACTCTAGCACTAAACCATCTCCCTAAGAACCTTGTATAGACGCCTTTTAAACACCTTCAGGGATGGTGACTCCATCACTTCCCTTGGCGGCCTGTAACAATGCCTAACAACCCTTTCTGTGAAGAATTTTTTCCTAATATCCAGTCCATGCTACAACCTCCTTTCAGGTAGTTAGAGACAGTGATAATGTCTCCCCTCAGCCTCCTTTTTTCCAGGCTAAACAGCTCCAGTTCTCTCAACCATTCCTCATCAGACTTGTGTTCCGGGCCCCTCAACAGCTTCGGCACCTCCTCTGCACTCTCTCTAGTATTTCAATGTCCTTCTTATGATGAGGGGCCCAAAACTGAACACAGGATTCAAGGTGGGGCCTCACCAGCACCGAGTACAGGCGCACAATCACTTCTCTAGTCCTCCTGGCCACATTATTCATTATATAAGCCAGGATGCTGTTGGCCTTTCTGGCCAGCTGGGCACACTGCTGGCTTGTATTCAGCTGGCTGTCAATCAACACCCCCAGATCCCTCTCTGCCAGGCAGCTTTCCAGCCACTCTTCCCCGAGCCTGTAGTGCTGCCTGGGGTTGCTGTGACCCAGGTGCAGGACCCGGCACTTGGTCTTGTTAAACCTCATATAATTGGCCTCAGCCCAACAATCCAGCCAGTCCAGATCCCTCTGCATGCCCTTCCTACCCTCCAGCAGATCAACACTGACACCCAATCTGGTGTTGTCTGCAGACTTACTAAGGGTGCACTCAATCCCCTCATCCAGATCACTGATAAAGAGATTAAACAGAACTGACCCCAGTACTGAGCCCTGGGGAACACCACTTGTGACCTGCCGCCAACTGGATTTGGCTCCTTTCACCACAACTCTTTGGGCCCAGCCCTCCAGCCAGTTCTTTACCCAGCGAATTGGCTGGGGGGCCAACCCCGAAGAGTTTTGAATTGTACTGTGTATAAACATACAGTTTGTATTTATGTATCTTATTGTGTTAGTCTCTATATGTGAAATAAAATATTATACAACGTCACCTGAATCTTGCAACAATGTGCAGCAAAACAAAAGCAATCATTACCACGTTGCTAATCCTAATCTGGTTGGTTTATCCCTGCAAGTACGTACTGTGAATGCAGGATTGTATTAATAAGAAACATAAAACTAAAACGAGAGGTGGAATAATTTCTCCTTTTGTGTGGTTAGAAAGCTTTTAGTCTGAATAAAACGATATAAACAAAGAGCACAAAAGAAGTCAATCTTCTTCCCTGGAGGCAGCCTGGCACTCTGCGGGTTTGGATACAGATATGGATTCTGCCCTAGTGCCTGGTCACCTACGGACTTGTAGTAATCAGGAGTCTGCTCTTTCTACATATGTTTTTGAAAGAGTGGGTGACTGCACAGGAAACACGTAAGGTGGGGAATGAAGAAAAATGCATGGTTTGGGACTGAAAGAGGCATCTAGTCATAGGATTAGAGTCCTTTATGTGAATCTCAGGTAGACAAGAGGAATATTTTATTGTTGGATGGGGTGCTAAATATACAGTAACCTGAAGTGCCACCTGTTTCGTTGCTGTCACCCTTACCCAAACCTCACCCATCTGTTCTGTTCTGACCTCGTTTCTTCTGAGTTGTATTCAACATACTATAAAACACAGTTGCTCTAAAAGTTACTTTTTCTCTGTAGAATGGAGATTGTGATTTGTTGACCTAAAGGATTAATAACAAAGACATAAAAAATCAAAGATTCTTTCTTTGAGCTATAATGGTAAAAATGTGTAAGTTCGAAGCAGGTCTCCGTGGGATGTGAATAATGACATGGGACTGCAACCTCAAAGGTTGATTTTAAACCCACGTATCGATAACCTTCTCTTTTGTGCTGCTAGGAACCACCATTGTGTGAAAAGGAAAAAGACAGTCTTCCTACGCTTCCTGCAGAAAACTCTGTCAAGACCAGTGGATCAGTGGGCGATCTCTCCAGCAACGCAGATGATTCTCCTATTGAACAGTCTGTTATGGTACCTCAGCAAAGCTTTCGGAGGCGAGCAAACACACTCAGTTACTTGCCAACAGAAAGCCAGGAATCTCTGGTACCTGTTGAAACGTCGCCATCTATTCCCCAGAGGAAACTTATGAGGTATCACTCAGTGAGCACAGAGACTCCTCACAGAAGAAAGTAAGACTTATTAAAAGCAGGCTATGATTTCGTTTTTCTGAGGGCATATTTGGGAGTGATAATTGCCTACCATATATGTCCTCCTAATGGATAAGAAATGTATCACAGAAGTGTGTCGCTCTTTGGAGGCTTGTAGGTATTCTGTTTAAAAACACTTTTAGCTCTGCGTGTTCCACAGGGAAGATGAAAGATGACATGTAGTTCCGCAGTGTATGTCGTAAACCTAAGTGCAGTCACAACAGAAGATTGCTCCTAAGGGGTTTGATTATATTTTTGCAAATAATATTCACTATTTTTTGTTGTTTCGATCTGCGAGCAATATAAATAAATGCTACTTCTTGTTGTTTGTTTATAGAGAAAAACCCAGTAGCATTTTTGATGCTGAAGAGCTTACTAGTTGGTGAATTCATGTGTGACTGTAAAATAACACACAAAACTGACATAAAGTGCCTAATTGTTGATAGAGATGAGGCTCCTGTCTAGCTTTTCAATGAGCCTGTGTAGATTTTACTTTCAAAACTAAGGTACTGCTTGTCTTTATGCTAATATTCTTCAAGCTATCCTCCTTCAGAAGCCTGCCTCTACATCTCTGAAATCTCCTCTTAACTTTATGGCAGTTTCCTTTCCTCCCTCTGTCTGGCTTTTTCCGATTACTATGGCAACATTTCTGTCTGTAGGCTTCTGTTTTACTGCCAAAACTACTCGTTTACACAAGTTAGACAGTGGGAAATCTGTATGCATTCCAGCTCATTTTTCCCTGCAGGAGGCAAGGCAGTAACCGAACATGCCTGAAATAGGTGATGACTGTGAAAAAAAAGAGAATTATAGTATTTGGAAGGAAACATAACCTGGGTTGCCTTTTTGTCCCTTTTTTGAACCGTTTTTAACTCTAAAACACTAGACTGTTTTTGTAGTGCAGTTTAGGACTTGTGTTGTTGGTCTGTTATCCTCATGAGAATTGCCATGATGCTTGTAGCTGCTTGTTCAATCAGTTCTTATCTTACTACAGGAATGCAGGTAGAAATTATGTATGTTTTTAATTTCCTTGGTTACTTCTATTTGGGTTTGATCATGTAGTTTTTAGTAAGATCTGAGTGTCCCTGCTTGCCTAACTCAAACCAAAAGGAAATCACTGTTGCTTCCCTTTCATAGCAAATTGCAGAACCAGGGGAAATGGAAAACTTAGAAGAAAAGTATGCTTTTCTCAGAAATCACTGGAATGATAGACTTGTCCCGTATGTTTTATGAGTGTTTTTGAACAGCTTACCTCCATTCATAAGTAGCTTCCAAAGTGTAAATAAATTCAATTCTTCATGTAGCATTTCACTTCTCGTCCATTAAAACTCTTGATCATATGCCTGACTTTATCGTAGAAACCAAGGGAAGCACATAAGAGGGAGAAGAAAGGGGTGTGTTAGTGATGTTTTTTTGGGAGTTTAAGTTTAGTCATACACTGAAATGCTTTGCTGAAGCCTGTAAATGGGACTTTGCCGATTGGGTTAAAATGTTCAGCCCCTTACAGTTACTTTATTAGCTGTGAAAAACATAGGAAGTAGCTCATTTGTATATGCCAAGTCCCTTTTAAAGATTAGAGATTTCAGTTTTTTCCCACCCCCCGAGCTTTCCTTTCTTACTGTGTTTTGTTCTTTGTGCTACCTCAACTCCATCGCTCTGGTTGGAATCCCGCTATATGGTTTGAACGCATCTCTCGGCGAATCTAAAAGTTCTTCTGGTCAACTTGCGCGTTCTCCTACTCTAGCTCGTCTTAATCCCTCGGCCTCTTCGCCCAACTTTTTAAAGTATCTAAGGCATAATTCAAGTGGAGAACAAAGTGGGCATTTTGCACAAAAGAGGTGAGCTAGCACCTGTATGTAGTTTGGGGTAGAGTTTGTTTTACCGTGTCATAAATATGAGGTTCTATAGTGCAAATAATTGAAACAATTTAATGTAGACCAAAGGTGGTAGATTTTTATGGGAGAGGGAATTCTTTAACTGCTCTGTTACTGGATGTAGAGCTGCTAATTATGTAATTTTGTTTTAATGAATAAAATAATTTCAGACACATGGACACATGGCTTTGTTTAGAGCCAGTTGCTCCAAAGCAATTTGTTGTTATGCAGCAGACAGCAGCACTGCTTAAATTGTGTGAGGGGTAAGTTGCCAAGAGCCTGTGATCCAGCTCATTCTGTCCCTCCTGTATCATTCAGTTCTGTTCTGGTTTGTTCATGGTAACACAGAAACATATTATTTTTTGCCTGACCTTAAAGGCAAATTGACTAAGTTAACTAAATGGGGCAAGAAATAGCAGGACTGAGGAAAGACAATGCCAAGAAACCCACAAACAACCAAAAACCACTAACAATCAATCAAAAAAACCCACCCTCAGTTCCCCCAAAACCAAACAAAAAACCCCACCCCACCAATTCATGTATTTGTCTTGGTTACTTTGAGCAATATCAAATTATTCTTTTCTGTGTCTCCTTTCTTAGAACGAAAGTATGTGTAGAGAACATTGAGAAAAGGACTTTCACCCATAATTTCCCTGAGAACCTGACACAAGTAGCTCCCGAAAATTCTTAACCATGAAACCCCTCCTTATCCTCCTGAGCTAGAACTGCTTACCTGAGCTCAAAAGGCTAATGAGACCAGATGTCCTTGGGAGCACTGTCAGCAGTCACTGGCCACTGCCTAGCAACTTTTTTTTGCTGTTTATTGTTTGGTTTTGTTCTCTTGGGTGAAGGTTTGTTGTTTTCCCAGGGTGCTGATTCTCCTGGTCCTGAAAAAATACTCAACTGAGAACCTTGTTTCACCAGTTCCTTCAGTTGTATTTGCTGCATGCTAACCAGCAGCTAATTTAGCTTCACCTCAGAACTAGCACTCAATTTAGGTTCACCTCAGAAGTATGGTATAGCTCAGAGGAGGAAATGTGAGTCTACAATGTCCTCTTTACTCTTCATTTTATTAAGATTTACTTGAATCCTGAAGGTTAATTTCTCGAAAGTAGACTTTTCCAAGTGGATTTGGTAATGATTCTGCACGCACCGCAGTAACTGCTCATTTCCTTTCCCTGTCGTTTAAGGGTATGCCATATTACACCTCTAAGCAACAAGGCTGAAAATGGAAATTGATAGGGATATCAAATGGGTTAATGAGCTTAAATCAATAAAGTCGAACTGCCCAAGTTAATTGTATTCTGTAAGATAACTTGCCGTTATCTGAGTTGTTCTCCCTTCTATTAACCTCCTTCTGAGTATGTTGGGGGCTTATTATTTGAAAAGAAAGAGCAGAATTGTGTCAGCCAGAAGACTTGATGAAATTTGATTAGTGCTCCTGTCTGTCGCATAAATAGAGCCACAATCCTAAATGATCAGTCAGAAGGCTCAGCTTTTAACTTAAAAGTATCAAGCTAGTCTGAATGAAACCTTGTTAATGTTTTACAAAATGCTTTTTGCCAAAGTCTTATTTCTCATTTGCCAGCACAATGATTTTCAGCGTCAGCTTTTCTAACCTTTTCCTCCAAACTTAATTAGTCATTGAAACTGATATGTAAGTAAATGTGCAATGATAAAGCTTTCATCAGTTCTTACTAGATTAAAGGAATTTACTTGAAACATGCACTAAAAATCTTGGGATATACCAAAGACTAGTAACTTTGCTGGAAGTACATTTATTTATGTTGGAACATTTCAGTTTGCCCAAACCAATACGTAGTTCAATGTAGCACTTTGTTAGCAGTTTCCATTTTGACTTCGGTTTCCTTGATAGCCAGGCTTTCAGGATTTAGCTGTTTTTTGTTTGAACTTAGCAGTATGTGTTGTTTTTATTCTGTGAATTTATACTTCTGTGTTCTAAACTATACTTTTCCCAACTGCACTCTCAGCATCTCCTACCGTACTGCCTTAAGGAAAAAGCTTCATTCTTCCTCTTCTGTGCCAAATTTCTTAAAATTTCTGGCTCCTGTAGATGAAAATAACACCTCTGACTTTAGGAGCACAACAAGGTAGGGTTCTCTCTTAAAGCCTGGAGGTAAAACTGTATTTTCAAAGGTTTCTTTATCTGAAATATTTCAAATGCTTCTCACACTTGCAAAACCTGATTTGTGCAACAGTTCGCTTGCATGTACTCTGCATGTGATTGCTGTCGAAAGGATGGAGCTGTCCCAGACTCCTCCCCCATTAAGACTGCAGAACTTAGCCATTTTTATGTTGTAATGGTTATGCAACTTCCATGTATGTACTTCTGTGATTATTCCTGCCAAAGGACTGTATTAGTGGTTTTCAGGTAAGAGAATAATCATGGTTCATCCTAAGCAATGTCACTGTTGTCAAATGAGGATGGCCTGTAAAATGCTCCTCCCAGTTGCTGCCAGAGCTATTTGAAGTTCACTTATTCCTTTCAGCTTCAACAAAGACTTGTGCAACCATGCAGCCAATGGCTGGAATAAAGCAGTGAGTAGTTTAAAGATGTAACAGGTGAAAGTTATAAGTAGGATTTTTAATAGGAAAATAGCACTGCTGTTCATTATTTCATTTAATATTCTGAATAAAAACCTCTGTACGTAGTTTGTGGATTACATCAGAGGGGTAACATCCAAGGTTCCTGGACACTGTTCCCAAGTTCGTTGCTTAGTTCAGGTGGTGACTTGTGAACACAAAGGTTTAAAGTTTTGCTCCAAGTCTATGTTGTGAAGGAATACACTACGTACCCAGTTCACAGAAGGTTGTAAGTTTAGTTGGTGTTTAAAAAGCTCCTTGATGTGTGCTAACAAGACATCAGCAGTGTTCTTTGTGTCTCCTATAAGTAATTGCTAGATTTCGTGGATGGCATTTAAATAGCACAATTGTAAAGATACATTATGATGCGTGTGTCATTAATGTGTTATGTTTAATACACTGCTGCAAAGACAGCTAAAAATTAATTAAAACTGGAGAAAGCAGATTGCACAGAGCTCCCAGCCCCTCTTGGCAAACCTAAGAGGTGTTTGCAGCCTTGTGTAATCCTGCTGCCACAACGCAAACTTCACCTGCCTGACGCTAAGAGCTTGACCCAGCATGTGCACAGCACACTGCTCCTTAGGTGATGCTTCATGTTATTGTATGTACTGAAGACTGTGTCACGGTTACGAGCAGATTCAGGTAACCCACTCACAAGCCATTCTGTGTTCTGCAATTTTAGTGACTATGAATCCAAGCACAGCCAGCAGGCCGCTGGTGCAGACAGCCCTGTGCGGACTCGGCGGCATTCATGGAGGCAACAGATATTCCTGCGAGTTGCAACCCCTCAGAAAGCATGTGATTCTCCCAGCCGATATGATGGTAAAGTCTGCGTTTACTTGCTCCCGTGAGCGTTTTTAGCGGATGTGGTCTGTGAAGTGTGGATCGTTCTGTCTGCTGAGTGCACATATTTGCCTGGTGCTCTCTTTGTACTGTCTTTGCAGTTTCCCACCTACTTTTTGGTCATGTTAAGCTCATCGGCTGTTGAGTTTTTATTTTTCAGCTTCATAGGTAACATAGTTCCAATTGTGTCAAATTAACTAACCAGAGAAGAAATTATTTTCATGGGTACTGTATTAGTGAGTTCTGGGGAAAAAGTATATCACCAAATATTGCTATGAAGAAAAGGTGGATGCTTTATTTCATCTTTCCATGCTGGAGTATAGAACTGTAGACTAGAAAAATCCCTGCCTAGCAGAAGGAATTAAATTTATGACCTCTTGAGTTCTGTAGCATGTTCTTCATACCAGACTGAATTTGACCTCATGTACTCTGCTCCAGTCTGTGATTGTTTGCCACCTGAGCCATAGTTATCCACTGTTCTCATATTTATTTCCTGAAATTCTGTAGCGCTAAAGAACCACAGAATTGAAAAAAAATCACTGCACGTGAGCATGTAGGTGCATCATTTTATGCATCTCGCTTTATGTGACCCAGGTAGTACAGCACACACTGAAGTCAAGAATGCCTCAGAGAAGCTTGTGTCTTGTAGATAATGGTCTCTGGCTCACTCAAGTTTGAATTTCACAGCTTGAACTCTGCAAGCTCTGCCTGCTTACTGATCTCTAAGGCCATTGTATAAGAAATAAGGAAAAAGTATAAGAGAAAGTAGTACATTATAGCAAATGTAGTAAGGAGTAGCCATCTTAATGTCACTGAGACGTTTTTCTTCCATCTTAAAGAGATACCTTGATTAACTGGGCACGTAATTTGACTGACGATGGAGTAATCTGTATATGGGCAAAGATGCCTCTCAAATTTAGTGTGCTTCAAAATGAAGTGATCTCAAGAGCATGTTGAGTAAATATAAACGTGAAATGCTCTCCTATACTTCAAGGCATATGAAGGAGCTGTTCAACCTCACCTGTTCTGTGAAGCTACTGTTTTTGCGGGTCTTACTTGTTTTCAAAAGCCACAAAACCTTCCCATATTAAATAGGAAAAAAAACCCTCTAAATTGCCTATCCAAGCATTTCCTCTGAGACATAATATCTGCAAGATACAATCATAACAACCTACAGCTGGATAAACAGAATAGTTGGAGAAATAAGGGTGGCCAAAATGGAAAACAGAAGTGCTATTAATAGGAGGAGAGATTTGAAATATCTGACCTTTTTCTTAACTCTTTTTCTATTTTTGTTCCAGTATACATATTCCATTTATGATAGGAGGAAGAAAACTCAGAGGTGTTTTTATTATTACTATTATTATTTAAAACAAATATTGAGTTTTTCCATTTGGATTTTCATGATCTCCTGGAACGTTTCTGGCAGTAAAGGATGCTCACTCATGGTCCAGTCTCTGTAGCCTTTCAGGAGCTGCTGTACAGATGATTTTGCATTGGACTCACCACCACAGTTAACTTAGTAACCTCTGTAGTTCCAAAGTAAATATAACTAGCTATCATTCATCATCTTGTTCCTCTTTCTTTCATCTTCTCTCAAGGAGAAGCAGCACATGCAGTGGGGTTTATTGATTGGTTAAGTTACCTGTACTTGCTTTTTTGCTCTTTTTAAACTGAGCTTAAAAAAGAGCTTTCTTGCTCTTTTTAAACTGATTTCCTTTGGAAACAGAATTTACGCAAACAGATGATGTGTATCACCAAAAGATCAATTTCAGCCAAACTGAACAGAGGGCAAGGAAGGTTTTAAAGATAACGTGTTTTGTCATGTTCTGCAAAGGTAAGCACAAAGAGAGGGAAACAAGGGAACATTTCATGAGTTTCCCTTTATAGATTGTGACTCCACCTGACCAATTTCTCCATTCAAATGCGATAGCCAACACACCACTCCAGGGTACTCTGCAGAAGACCAGTAAGAAAAAAGGCTAGAGACTTTTTAGAAGCTAGTAAGTTAGCCAACCGAGAGAGCCAGATCTCTGTGAGTCAGAGATTATAAAGTTTTTCAAGCTTAGCATAGGCTGCTTTACTAAACTTTGTATTATGCATAGAATCATAGAATCATTTTGGTTGAAAGAGACCCTCAGAATCGAGTCCAACCATAACCTAACCTAACTCTAGCACTAAACCATGTCCCTAAGAGCCTTGTCTAAATGCCTTTTAAACACCTCCAGCGATGGTGACTCCAGCACTTCCCTGGGCAGCCTGTTCCAATGCCTAACAACCCTTTCTGTGAAGAATTTTTTCATAATATCCAATCTGAACCTCCCCTGCCACAACTTGCTGCCATTTCCTCTTGTCCTATCACTTGCTACTTGGGAGAAGAAAATCCACCAGTATGCTTGAGCTGTGCATTGCTTTGGCCACATGTGGGCAGGCACTGTCAACAAAATGAAACCGTTCTGTGGGTTTAACTTCTTTTGGTTGTAATCAGTAAATATGCATGTGTAAGACGTCACAAGGAATAGAGAGACAACTTTAGGCTTTATTCACACAGAAAGGTCTAGATCCTGACATTCTATAGGAAAGTGGTGAGCTGAATCTCAAGATGCTTCATGTTCATTGCCATCCTCTGTGTGGTTAACACAGCAGGCTGTGAAGGTGCATTTACTAAAAGTTAAACAAACAAACAAAGAAAACACACGCAAAAACCCCATCCAGGTAAGTGGTACATAGCTTTTGCAGAAATTGAGCTTAATGTTAGAAGGTTCTGAACTGGAGGGATGTCTGTTGTCCTGAGTTCCCACATGAAGGTGACAGCACTTTGAGTCCCACAGTCTTGCATTTCTGGATCCTTTACTTCTTAGGAGGTGCTTCTAAGTATAATAGTTTGAGCTTAAACTTCATTTGCTATAGCTCAGCTGGAGAGAAAGATTGTTGGCTGTGCTTTGGTGGTTGCATTGTGTATGACCAGGCAGAGCATGCCGTTTGTTTTGCAGACACCATTATTCAAAAGGACGGTTTTATTATACGTGAAGGGAGGTGTTCATTTCTTATTAGTTCAGGAGTAAAATGAAAAACAGTCCTAAATCAGTAGAGTAAAAAACCATTACAAATAGATAGGCTGGAAAGCTGATTTTTCTTGCCAGTTGAGATTCCTGTCTTCCCTGACAACCGGACTCAACCCAGCCGCGCTCAGGCAAGGCGAGTGCTCTGAGACAGCAGAAAGCCTGGAGTACAGGAAACCGTGACTATTGCATTGCTGTGGGAGCCGTGTGCCATGTGCAGGCCTTCCTCCAGCCACCTCCTGCTCTGGATGCTGCCACCTTCCCCTTTCTCTGCTATTTCCCCTTGCTTCTGTACATAACGAAAGGATGAAGCACATCGTAGAATCATTATGCAGTTTGCTGCCTGACAGGACAGCCGGGTGATCTCTGGTTAGCCTGAAGATGAGGCTGATTTCCAGTTTAGGGATCTAGAAAGGATTTGCTGCATAGGTGAAATGATCTGTAGAGATTTTTGTTGCTTTTCAGCTGGTAGCTGGAGGTTTGCAGGGTTGTATTGTGCTAGTTCTATTGCAGCAAGCTGCGGTTCAAATGTCCGACCTCATCTCCAGCTGTTTGCCACATCCCACGGAGCGGTTGTCCTGCTGTGGGTGGTGTGGGGCACTGGGGGACGGAGTTTATCTCCCTGCCACCTTGAGACATGCTCTGAGTCTTATCCTCTGATTTTTTGTTTATTTGTGGGGGTGGAATGAGTGTTGTATCCACAATGTGGAGAGGTAGAAAAAGAGGAGTACAGGTCTCTTAGAAAATGGACAGCAGTTTGATCTGTTACAAAACTAGATTTCTTTTAAAAAAGGTTTTCGTTAATCTCTTCTTCTAATGTTTTTGTGTCTTATTTTCTATGTATGAGTACACAAAATTCACTCTGCCTCTCTCACTTACTATCTTAAGCATTCTAAGTAATAAAAGTGTTTCTTCCGTTCTTTGTTTTTTATCTTTATGCTTGCCCACCTTACAGCCAGATCTTCACACTTCTGTAGAGTCTGTCTAACAAGAGCCACATTCTGTGGCTGTGCAAGTGGTTTAGGACTTCCTAGTTCTCTGTCTTCACTGGTAAAAAGGTGAAGGCAACAACTCGAATGATCGTTTTAAACCAGCTGAAGTGTGGGCTCACTCAAAAAGAGGTGATGAGTTCTCAGTGGGATCGGTTTTGCAGTCGCACTCACAGCGATTGAGGCACAGGCAGGGAAACGTGTCTGGAGGCCGCGGGCGGGTGCTCACACCCTGCTCAGGAGCACGGCACAGGTCAGCGCAGAGTGATCGTGAAACTCCGCCTTGCACTGCAGTGCCGCAGGGTATTTGCATGCTTTGATTCAGCACCTGCAAACCTCTGTGCAGGGGACTGTTTTCACTACAGTTTTCTCATACTGACTGTTCGGGCTTGGTCATAGTGGGAGAACTGTTGTGCAGATTGTCAGAAACTCCAGGCAGAGGAAAGTGCTAGGTTTAGAGGGGGTGTAAACAGTTTTCTGAAGTAAATTGTGGGAAAGTGATGGTGCTTGTCATGAGCTTTCTTGCTGCAGGAGGTGTGTTGGCAGTAGACAGCAAGATTTTTGTAACAGCTGTGTCGGGTTTAGGTTGGAGAATGGGTGACTTGTTTTAAGGTGGGCGGTGAGGTGGAGTTACATGTTGAACAGTGAAAGAAATTGCAATTCAGTGGAATAAGATGCTTGGTATTGCTTAGCAGTACTCAGAAAACAGATTCAGATGAAAAAAAAGGAACTTCAGCCAGAAAAACTACATAGGATTTTACAACTTGGAGAAAAAAAATTCTTTTTTTTAGAAAGTACAAGTATCTGCATACAGGAAAAAAAACCAAACTTGATTCATTCATTAAAAAGAATTGAGTTTCAGTTTCTGGCAGACAGAGCTAGCAAGCTGTTAAATCCTAAGTACTGAAGAAAAGGTAGGGGTTGAAGAACTGTTGTTGAAACTAGTTGTAGTTAGCACCTACCTAGCTGTTTATGTGCTTTGTGGTGAGAGTTATATCTCTTTCATTATTTAAGCAAAAACATTTTTAAATAGTTTTGTAGTAGTATTGCAAATACTGTGAACTGTTGCTTTAGCATTCTGTACTTAAAATGTTTATGTAGTGTAAATTATTTGTAATGTGTCCTCCAATACTGTTTTCATGGTTCATTTTTAGCAACAAAATGGTTATTTATTAACTAATTACTAGCTTTGTAAATGCTGTAATAAAGCCAGATTGTTAGAATGGATTACTCAGGTCTGTTCCTCTCAGAGCAAATACATGCTCGTAATTGTGATTTGCAGCACAGGAGCTTGGCTGTACGCAGTCAGTACCATGTCTAATGTGTGACAGTTTCTGCGCCCATTGAAGTATCAGGGCATTCGTTTCTCAGGGCTTGAAGTTATTAGTTAATATTAGTTAATAAATTAGTTAATTTGCAGGTAGTGATTAAGAAGCACTTGGCTTGAAAAGAAAAATCAAACTCTAAAGCATCTCTCAGAGCTGATTTTAATTGATTGTATTGAAATATACAATTTTTCAAGAATTCCGTGTTTAGCCATTGCCTTAAGTTGTATGTCAGACTAGAACTTGTTACTTCCTGTAATTCCATGTCTGAAGCTTTCTGGTAACAGAAGGCTCCTGGTCATGTTACCACATTTGGTTATGAAGTCAAATACTCTAGACATCTGTGTAAAATAATAGGAATATGATATCCTTGGTTATAGCAGTTTGCAGTTCCTCTTGAATTTTGTATCATGTATGAAATAAGGTGTTGCACTACCTGAATGGAAGATCTGAAGAGAACTAAGGAAGTGGTGAAAGTCTGTTCTTTTGAGCAATTTGATCTTGTATGACCGTGAAGATTTGTGTTTGCTAAGATGAATTTTGTAATGTTTTAAATGCAATAAGGAAAAAAGTGTAATGCAGAAAATAAAATGCTTAGTGGAATTCTTCCATCCACATTCTCACCAGATCTTGCCTGACTTCTTTACCCTGGAGAGCAGATATGGCTGGTAAAACTGCATTTAGAGAGCCATGTTTGAACAATTTTTTGGTAAGGATGGCAATAACGCATTGTATTTGAGCCTCCTCCCTATGAGCTTCCTATAAAAATAAACCAAGCCCTTCTTTTCTACATGAAGTGTTGCAGCTTCTAGTCAAAGATGAATCTTATTCTCTTGGTTTTGGTATTTGAGGTTGGTTAGACTACGTGCTTCTGAACGAATGTTTTTAAAATTTAGGCTTTTAGGTGGGTTTGTCACTTCTGTTGTTTTTTACTTTGTGTGTGTGGTTTTTCTGAGTGGGTTTCCTTTTTTGATTCTCATTTTTGGAAAGCCTTGTTTAATACTGAGATTGGTTCAATATGAAGCTATTGATTTTTTTTTTTTTTTTTTTGGTCAATTAAAAATGAAATTTCCTAAACCATAAGGTTTAAGGCAACATTTTTATAACTCACTGTTGGAGTACTTTAATGTCCTCCTACAGGTCCCAGCAAATGCTCTATATTCATGGTAGCTTCTTCTGGAGCTAATGAAATTTCCTGTTTATATCATTACAAGTCAAATATTGTCTGTTTTAATTACTACTGCCATAATTTGCCAGCTTTTACTTTACAAACTTTATCTAGTGTGGTCCCTAGTAACAACATACCGTGATACTTTGCTTTGTGTGTTGACTTTGCACGTGAGAGTTTTGTGTAATGCATTTGTTGATCGTTTTGGAGTGTAGGGATACTCCGCATCTTAGGCTTGAAGCACTGCCATGTGCAGGCAAAGAGCTGACGATAAATGAATGGATCTGCTCTGCAAATTCCACCTCAGTCTATTTCTTATTGGCCTTGTCCTTTCTTGGGTTGTATAAGTGGTGGGAGCATCAGTTCAGCGCTTTTGAGGTATGTGTGGATGCCCTAGTACATTTGTGCAACATTTCTACCTGCTTCATGAGCAGTTTTATCTGCAGGTCATTACCTTGCACAAGGTCTCACAAGCACAGCAATCTGGTGGCTTTCCCCAGGAAATACACTGTTTCTCAGGGAATACTTAGTTTGGACCCACAGACTTGTAGAAGGGCATTGCGCAGATGAGGAATTCTGAAGGGTAGTCAAAGTATGAACTTCAAATGGTAAGTAAGCAGTGTGTTGATAAAATATAATAATAGTTACTGACTCAGCTTGCCCAGTCCTGAACTTTAAAGAATGGAAGTGTGGTAGGCTTGTAGAAGTACCAGGTATGGAGCTAGAATTTTATATAGAAGGGAGCAAAATATTTGAAAGGAGTACAGGTCAAACATGGAATAAGAGTCAGCAAAAGCCGATGGGGTCAGCAGATGAACAGGGTAGCAGTCTTTCAGTGTGTGCTGATGTGTTCAGATCCAGCTTAAGTACACATACTAATCTCATAAAAGTTTCGAAGGCTGCACGTTACCCGGATTTTAACACATGGTGTATTGGTTCAGTGGAATGTGAGCTCCCAGTTATGTTCAGTTGAATTGCTCTACTCTTTGTCTTTGCTTTCTCTGCTATCCTTCAGATTGTTTGTGCATAATAGTGAAATACTCCGTTTCTTGTTACGGTGTTTTCTGTTGTGGATCTGGAATCTGGATGGCATGTCTGTTGACCACTCTGTTGTATATTCATGGATGTGGCCTAGTGCTGACTTACCAAATGTCTGGTTTTTTACTTTGCTTTGAGGGATTACCCACACATACCATCTCCCCCACCTTCTTTAACAGCCAAACAGCTGATGCAACTCTGCAAACTTTAGACAAGCCACCTGAGCAGTTAAACAGGTTCATTTTGCTTTCTGTACATCCTGCTACATGCCAGCATGGAGATGGGAGGGAAGGCAGGTTGTGAATGTGTTGCACCTTATCAGAGTAGACTTTAGACTTTCTGTTAAATGTCCACAAGTTATAAGAAGAAAGAGAGGACAGAGAAGGAGCTGCCATTTGGAAGACAAAATCAAGCCTAGAACTCTTGCACAGAAGAATTAGAGGTAGGGTTGATAATTGTAATTGTTCAGCCTATGGCATTTTGTAACCTTTCTGTTTTCTCTTCTATCCTTAACCATTGTGAATTAAATTTCTTTTAGTGAATACAGATCAGGTTAGTTAGTAACAGAGAAAATTTTCAGCCTAAATGGAAAAAGGACCATAGACTTGAGTAATTTGCAGTGGTTCCAGTGTTGCCACAGTAAGTTTGATCACTGGAGGAGGAGAAATAAGCAACATCTCCAATAAATAAGAAGGTGATGTTTTGTTAAGATGGCACTTGAAGACTAATCCACGAAATTTACACTGAGAAAGTAGAACATCTGTTAGAAATAGGAATATTTTAGGTCTTGGATGTATTCATTCTTGCTTTCAGAATGCAATGTGTTTAATCCATTTCCTTGCATGTGTTTTGGCAGCCTGGTTTGGTTTTGTTTGTTTGTTTTCAAGTAAAACTGCAAATAAACTGTCTCTGTAGATAGTCTGATATTTTCTAACACATACATGCATGTATACATGCACAAAACCAGAACACATATCTGACTCTAAAGGAGATCACAAACCATGGAGAGGATGTGTAGCATAAGAAGAGATTTATTTCCTTCAACATATAGATGCATTCTATATGGGATGCCCTAAGAATATAGTTAGAAGTGAAAAGACTACAGGTAGCATACAGTGGATAATGGTGTACCTATCTGGATTACTTTTACTTTTTGTATTAATCTTTGGTGACCATTTCTGTTAATTCCTTCTTCTTTTGGTGATGTTCTTTTGTGCATGTAATGCAGTCTTAGAGAAAATGATGGTATCTTTTTTTAAGTTTAGTATTTTATTCAAGCAAACTAAGGCAGTTCTACCAGCATTATCCTTAAGAGCATTTCCATCACAATGTTCTTTAATATGCACTAAGAAAAACTGGCATGAAAGCTACTATTTGTGCAGAATATTTTGACAGTATAGTGTGTGAATTGAAACCAACAATGAAATAAGAGTTATTTTCCGTTAATTGTCAACACAAGTTGAGGATTATCCAGCGTGTGTTCCTTCTCTCCTGATGGCATTTAACTAAACCTCTTTTATAATTGCAGTCTTTCCATTTACCTGTAAAGAAAAAAAATAAGTGAAGATTTCCTGGTTTATTTTAAGGGATATAATATAATCTCTTCATTGTATTGATACTTTTTTCATAACCAGCTGTATTTCTGAATGCTTCCGTCAGTGTTTCCTATCTCTCTTTGCAACAAACGGTGATTGCCATTGAAGTGTCAAATATTCATCCTTTGTCTAATTCACATTCCTATGAAGTTCGTTGTTCTCTGAAATGCTGTGGATACCCAAACTTAGACCCAGAGTGCAAGTTTGTAGAAGTTTGATTTGTGCTGCTAGCTGAAAACGTTGCATTTATTTTTATATGTGTATTTGAGCCCTTGAATTTAACTGTGGTAACAAACAAATAAATGTTGTATAAGGAAACAGGTGGATTTGGACCCACCCTATTTGTCTCTGAGAGGAAAAGATTGACAGTGGCAAAACTTAGAAAAGGAGAAGCCAACAGCTGTGAACGTTTCCACTGTTATTTAGTCATCTGAGCTTAGTTGTGCGAGTGCCTTTCAACAAACAAGAAGAGAATAGCTGCATATGAACAGTGTGAGTCAATATATGGTGGCTTTCTGAGCAGATTTTGAAGGGGTGAAAAACTACCTATTTTGTGAGTTTCTAGAGATGAGATAATTTGTGTGTGTTTAATTCAAAATCGCTAGGTTAGCCGATTATAAAGAAATGGACCGCTGAGCTACCACGCAGAATAGTTGTTTCAGGAGTGTCCCTTCTCCAGGAGCTGTTTGAAATAGCATGCACAGATGTACTTGTCTTTGGCTGGAGAGGCCTGGGAATGGTTTTTGTTGCACTGATTTTAAAGCATTTTCTTGCATGCATAACTGGTCAGCTGGTCCTCAGGGAGCAGTTTCACAGCCGTTCTGCTTGGCTAAAGAAATGCTGTTGCAGTGGCTTTCCATTTGGGATTTGGTAGGAAGAGATGGGTCATTTTGACCATTCATTTCCTAGATGGTGAACTGAGAATTTTTTGTCTAAATACAGGTTATATCAAAGACTATTGAGCCTTCAGAGAAGCTCTATAAAATGATAAAATTAAGTGATACTGCAGCAGTCTTTAAGAAAACAAAGTATACAAACATATGCTTCTTATGTTGAGAATTTGTTTAAAACCAATGTTGTTTACTCTTTCCCTAAAAAGAGAAGCATTTTCAATTTGTCTGAGATTTATTTAATGTTTGCTTTCTTTTGTAGTGTTTTCAGTTGTCTTAGAATTACCTTGCATGCTTGACAAAAAGATATATTTTGTGGTAGACCAGGCGAAGCCAAAAGCAAAATTCAGGAGGTTATGACATGGTCAAAAATTATAAGTGATAGTAAACATGTCGTAGGTGCCCGTCTCCCTTTCTGCGTGCTTACTGTAAGAGCTGGTAATCATCCCATTGTATGGCCTTAGGTGGTGGTGTGTTTGTGCAGCTAAGGGTGTGTGTTTTCTTTGTTAAACACAGTTTAGAGATAATTCTTTAAATTATGTGGGCGCTATATGTGATTTGATCTACCATTTGAATCATGTCAGGTTTCAGCTGTAGGTTGTATTTTTGCAATTTCCCAAATGTTCCTTTTCCTTTTTAGTTCTGTCCTTGTAGAGCTGTAATTAGCGTGCCGTGCTCTTGGTGTATGGTGCAATGTTTTTATCAGGTTACAGAAAAAAAATGTTCCGGGCTTTGACCCATGTGATTCTTATTCAGAAGCAGCTTGTAAATCTGCTTGAAATTGTCATTTGGGAAACCTTCTGTGGTATTGCTACCTTCTATACATGTATTGTGTGCATGTGTGTATGTGTATATGTAGATATGTGTGTATATATATGCAATTCTCGTCTTTGAAAGTGTGTCCATTCGCCTATTCGTGAAATCTAAATAGTTCACAACAACTTTTCTCTTTTAAAGATTATTCCGAACTGGGAGAACTTCCACCCAGGTCCCCATTGGAACCAGTGTGTGAAGATGGCCCCTTTGGGCCAGTGAAAGAAGAAAGGAAACGGACACCCCGTGAGCTTCGCGAGTTGTGGAAGAAAGCCATTATTCAGCAGATACTGCTCCTCAGAATGGAGAAAGAAAACCAGAAGTTACAAGGTTGGTGAAGTTCTTGATTACACAGTACTGCAATAGAAGGTCAAGTTTTGGTTTGTGCTGCAGCCTTGGCCGTGTATTGGGTCAAGCCTCAATGAAACATTTTAGGAACAGACAGGTAAATCAGTTTAGCAGCGTCTCCCCCAGCTCTCATTAGTGGAAGTTACAGTTTACTCTTTTTTTTTTTCATCACTTCACATTATTTGTTTACTCGATGTTAACTCTTTTGGTTGTACTGTGGCTGGGGTTCTTTAGTCACATGTCTAGAACCTCATTCATTCATCTGAATTCAGCACAATTGCTATCATGAACTGAATTATTTTGTACATTTGCATCCATTGGTCATTATCTAAGTACTGGTCATTGCAGTGTTCAGTGTAGCCAGTCTTGAAGTTCATAGTGAGCTGGTTGTGGGTTTCAGTGGGTGCCTGCCTATGTACACACTCTGCAAGTGCAGGCAAGCTTTGTATGGAGTAGTAATGGCTTAGCTCAGTCAGAATGGTGAGGAGAAGGAGCTTGAGAAACTGGAATTTGCAATTGTTCTTCACCAAAATTTTTCTGTGGCTGAATGCATAGCTGCAACAAATCCATTGTGGTGGCAATTTTTACACACAAAATGCAGCTGATTAAGAATACACGTTTTATTGTAGCAGTTGCATACAGAATTACAAGTGATTGCCCTTGAGAGCTGCCGCTTTGATGGTATGAATGATGAGGACAGAAATGTTTATCTGACTGATTTTAGATCTTCATGAAGGGAATAGGCACCTGGATCCTCGAGGGGTGAGGTACCTGGCAATAAAATGGGAATTCTTGTTTGCCTTTGTGTGAACTTGAGGAAGGATTGTCTTCCAGGAAGAACTGTGTAGAGAAAGGGCCCAGCCATGTGAAAAAGTCACTATACCAAACACAAAATCCTTCTTTACACTTGGGTGGAGACTCCTGCCTGGAAGGAGGAAACGCTTCTCTCCAACGTTGCATCTGGCCTCCCAGAACACTTAGCCCACCTGTGGGCTGTTTGTTCCAAGTAGTGTGGCTCTCCTATTTCACCATGATATCTGAAGAACACCTGATACCTGAATTTCCTAAGAACCCACAGGTGAAAGGCATGTTCCCAGCAAATGTACTTGCTAATCCAGTAAAATAAAACATAGCAACGAACACCAAATGGACAGTGCCTTTGGCTAAGGGGCTAAGACCATCTGGAGAAAGAGGGACCGAGGGCAATGCTTTATACAATCTCTTCATCTTAGAGCAGTGCTGTTGTAAATGAACTTCTGTCAAGTTGTCCTGTAACTTGGAATTTTTATGGGACCTACTATTTAGAAATACATTTTCTCTGGTTTATATATTTATACTCCTGATTTTTTTTTTATTCTCTTCTATTCATGTTATCTGAATACACAGCCCGCAGACAAGTTTTTGGCAACTACAGGACATTAATGTCAATTAAAATTTTAACAAGTTTCATCAGATGCTCCAGTTTTATCTGCCCAAAATAAACACATGCGAAACTGTTACAAATTCATGGAGCTGAGCATGTCTGAAGCTAGTTAGTGAATGAATGAGACCGGTGTTGGCCTGGCTGAAGACCCAGGCTGTGCCATATGCACCGGGGAGTGAGTGGGTTGTCTGAGGTAGCTGCTGCGTGAAGAGCTTGGGTGGCAAGACCTTGAAAAAACAGGTGACCCTGCTGCAGTGAGCACAGCTTTGTGATGTAATGCCACGTGTTACGATGCCTTTGTCTCTGGGAAGTAAAAATAAGTCTTTTATGTGCAGTGATAATTCTCAGAGTGCTACTGTTTGATACTGGAGTCTTAAAATTCAATGTGCAGTATGTTGTATCTTCACTGATAATGCTTAAGTGTGATATTAGGAATTGGGTAGTGTCAGTATCTAAAATAAGCTTCTTGATAAAGGCATGTTCTCTCCTTGGTCCTTGCATGTCACTCCCACTGTCACATTTTTGCATGTGGCATAAGAAGACCAAATAAAGCAGAAAAGTCTGAAAAGACTGAAAGGTTGTCAAGTGCCAGAAAATATTTGTTTGCAAAAGGTGGAATATTGAAAGATTTCTCCAAGTTTGTTTTCATATAAGCTGAAACTTAAATGCCATTTTTAAGTTATCTTCATACAATACCACCTGTGGTTTAAGTTTTTTTAATATTCTTGTGTTTGACCTGAAGAAAATGTGAAGAAGTTGACAGTTTAGATACACAGAATCACTTTCAGCGTGGAAACACAGCTACGATAAAACCATCAGTGCTTGTAATTACATTGTTCTATGGTTAAACACTGAATATAATCTACAGCAAAAAATCAAAAGCAACAAGAAACCAGGAATAAAAAAACGTAAGGAGTAAAATTAAGCTGCAGCTGTCTGTATCAGGATGGGTAAAGCACGTGTCAGTACAGGTGCAGCCAAAGTCAGGTTTTAAAATGAAATATACTGCTTTGAAGTGAACAGTCAAAAACTAAATTAGAAAATGTCGAAATACTATGAGGTCCAAATCTTGCGGACACTTAGGTAACATCATAACTCACATGAATAACTTCACTGAATGAAATTATTCACATGTGAAAGAACTACAGGATAGGGAGGCAAATGGGGCACTCCCCAAATATAAACAGCTCTTTTCTTTTTCACTTCTTTAAATCTATAATCTTGTTTTAGCCAGTGGAAGTACAGGACAAGTTAACCCTTTGTGACTCTCAGAATTTGATAATCTAAAAAACCGTAACTGCGGATACAGATCTCGGAAAAAGAAGAGCTTTGGGTATTGGCTGTTTTAGTGTCACTGTGGGCCATGGACATTTCAGGTGATTTTTAAGTGTTTAGTAAATTCACATAAACAAGTTGAACATGCAAACAATGGAGAGTTAAATTAACAAAAGGTAACATAGTTTTAAAATAGATTGTCTCAAGACCGTAGTGTGATTTTGTGAGTTCATACTGTGAAATCACCACAAGTAACAGTAGGTTTATGATGTATGGCAAAATGTCCTCAACAGGAGAGAATCTTGTGAGTGTTACAGTAATGCAGCATCACAACAATGAACTATTCTGAATGCATCATGGCAACTTAATTAAAAACCATGGTCACTTGATGATACACTGTTTCATTTAAGGGGAGACCTTATCACTGTCTACAACTACCTGAAAGGAGGTTGTAGCATGGAGGGTGTTGGGCTCTTCTCCCAAGTAGCAAGTGATAGGACAAGAGCAAATGGCCTCAAGTTGCACCAGGGGAGCTTTAGTTTGGGTATTAGCAAAAAATTCTTCACGGGAAGGGTTGTCAGGCATTGGAACAGGCTGCCCAGGGAAGTGGTGGAGTCACCATCCCTGGAGGTTTTAAAAGGCATTTAGACGAGGTTCTTAGGGACATGGTTTAGTGCTAGAGTTAGGCTATGGTTGGACTCGATGATCCTGAGGGTCTCTTCCAACCAAAATTATTCTATGACTGTGTAAACACTGTTCCTAATCATGTTATTTGTAATTTGTTCGATGGGTGTTATTTCATTAGTCATCATCTCTCGTGTTTCTTCAGATTGAAGTTGTTGACTAGCTCTAAGGAACTTAAGGAGCTCTAAGGAACTTAAGAGGCCAAACGCAGTTAGTATTGCAGATATCTTAGAAAACAAAACAAAAAAACACAATCAAAAATTTAGACGTGTAATGTTTCAGAGTTACGAGGTTTAATTTTAGGTGGATTGCATGATGAAGTTCTAAGTTAAATTAATGAGTTTTATAAATAGTAAACAATATTGACTGGTGCAATCATGACATTGCTTCCTAGCTTCAGAAAACAATTTGCAGAACAGACGTCTGAAACTTGACTATGAAGAAATCACACCATGCTTGAAAGATGTAACTTTGATTTGGGAAAAGATGTTGAGTACACCTGGAAGGTCAAAGATTAAATTTGATGTGGAAAAAATACATTCTGCTGTTGCACAAGGTAAGCAGAATTTGTTCTTTTCATTTGTTGAAATGCATATAAGTTGTATGAGAAAAGAAATGGGATGGCCTCTTAACCACTCCTTAAAACCAGATTCTCACTAGAGCCGTTCCTCGGGTTGCTGACTAAATGAGTAACAACGTTCAGTATCCTCGTGGTTGTGCGTGTGCGAGTGACATTCCCTTTCAGCTGAAGCTGTGATTGTGTTACTGGAGTTATAGTACTTGGTGTTCATTTTTCAATAACATTTGTCCTTACAGGAGAGTTGTACAGTAAATCAATGTATTACAGTTGTTGCAATCTGATTTTACAAATTAAAAGTTATAATTAAAGAAGAAAGTCTAGGTAGTGCCAAAGAAGTGGATGCGTAAAGAACTGAAGAAACTGCACTATTATCTGGAAATTCTCTGTTGCAACCTGGGTAGTATGTGTATTTACGAACAGTATACATGGATATTTCTGCAGAACTGCCTTTTTTTCTGAGTTTAACAACATATTGTACCTGCAAACATCACTTCTTCCTCACAACTGCAGGGCTCAGCAACCAGCCCGTCTCCCTGCTACATCAAAAGTAATAGAACCTGAGGATGTTTTTTAAATCTTCGAAGAAATTATGTTATTATTCAGTGTTATTTGCATTATGGTTGGACCTAAGGGCCTCATGTGTGGTGTTGTACGTAGCTGATGGTGAAGGTGTTGAAGATGGCTACTCTACTTTTTATACTTCTGTACTCAGCTTTCCAATGTGTAAAGGAAGGCTCAAGAATTCACCACTGACAGATGTTTAATATTTTAAATATGCCTATATATAATTATTTAAACAAGTTAAACCAAATTGTCCATTTAAGGTGACTAGGTGAGTCTAGATTTCTAACAATATCAAACGCCCCTGGCACAAATCTCTGCAGAGTAAGGGAAGTTCATTGTCACAGATTTCCTTCTGTTGTCACAGATTTCCTTCTGTTCACGTAGGGAAAGGGCTCTGTCCAGTCAGTATTTAGGCATGACAAAAACTTGGTTTCTGTTTATAGTCTAGAGATACTGACCTGTGTTAGAGTTCAAAGTAGAACTTGACAAACTTGGAGTGATGCAAAATAAGTAAATAAATAAATAGACTCTTGCTTAGTGGATTGCTGATAAGAAGCACATCCATGTAGCCAGTAGGTGGGGAAATAATCCTTAGCACTTGATGCTGTTGTTCTGCTCTGGTCTCTAGAGCCCAGTTACATCAAACCAAACTTCTTAGAGTGAAGTGACGCCAAATTTCGTATATGTGCAGAAATGAAAAAGGCATATAAGTTGAGTACAGCAAGTTTTAGTTAGAACTGAAACCATAAAAATAACTTGAGTAAGCAAGAGAAACAGGTAAGAAACACAGGTTTTGATAAGCATGGGGCTTAAATTAGGAAATTAGGATAACAAATTTATAGTGTTGACCTGTAATGTACACTGTAGTAGATACTTAAATGTAGTGTGTCTTTCATTGAGGAGGTAGTAAACTAAATATTTTATATGTTTGATGTATACGGAGGTAAACTTAATATCAGACTACTTCCTTAAAGGGAATTTTAATTCATTTGTCATTTTGAAGCTGTATATGTGCACTATTAAGCCAGTTCTTCCCTATGCAACATTATCAACATCACTGAAGCTAATGGGAATTAGATGTATATCCGAAGAAGAGAACCTGGCTCAGTGTATGAAACAGCACTTTCCCTCACTCTTTCATGTTGGAGACTTCTTGATAATTTGGTTTAAGTTCCCTGAAGTAATTTACAGAAGCATTTTCTAAATGCACTTGTGATGTGGATTCACATATTATACATTTCTATTAGCATTTCATTTTCGAGCTATTGTCTCTGGATTATGGATAGTGTAGTAAAAATAAATATTGCAGAGATAAATTTATATCCTTTTGTGCTTATATGAGAAGTCAGTGAAATTGTTCAAATACGTTTTATTGTTTTTCTATATAAGTGGTATGGTTGGGTCAGTTTTGATTTCTCCTGTTGTAGTTGTCCATATATTAAATAGGAATTACAAGGAATTACAAAGGAAAAAGTAGCCAAAAAACTTTGTGGTAAGTTACTTCAAACTGTAATATCTGGTTCCAGTACATCATGGATTAGTCAGACTATTTTCCCAATAGTATTGATCTCTTGTGTACATGATTTAACAGCGTCAGTCTTGTGCTGAATAAATATGCGTGTAACAATTATGTTTCTGTTACTTTGAGAGCTTTGCGTATAGGTACAAATGAAAGCTACCATTACCTATGTGAAATAGTCAAGTAGCATCATCCCTTCTTACAAAGAAGGAAATTCAAGCTTTGAAACATTCTTACGTGTACCAGTCATTCAGCAAATCAACGGCAAAACTAGAAATACAGTACTGGCTTTCTGATTATCTGCCTTCTGTTATAGTCTCTACATCACATCTCATTTGTACTTGTGTATACTTTTGGTATGTGTGCATCCTGCCTTCCTAAAACTTAACTCCTAACAAAGGTTTCAGTGGTATACTAGTGAAAAATGTTAATTAGTTCTGTTGCAGTGCTTTATTGTGTACTTTACATGGAAAAATGAGAGATAAGCATATAACTTTTCAGAGACAAGTATTGCAATTTTTTCTGCCTCTTCTCAGACTGGATACAAGTGGCAGCCTTAGGCAGCTTACCCTGTTTCTGTCTCTCCTATTAAGATGCTGATGTCTTTGACTGGTTGAGGAAGTATAAGCACTAGACTTTGATCTGCTTCTGTGGTCTACTGGAGATAGCAGATACGGATCTAGCAGATAGGGATCTGCTTGCATATCTAGCAGATACAGATCTTCATTTCCACAATCCTGTAGCTCAACTATAGCTGAACTCTCAGTATGAATACAAATTACTGTTTTAATGACTTTCTTCTGTCAGGAGTACCACGTCACCACCGTGGGGAGATCTGGAAGTTTCTAGCAGAGCAATACCATCTTAAACATCAGTTTCCGAGTAAACAACAACCAAAGGACACACCTTATAAAGAACTCCTGAAACAACTAACTTCCCAGCAACATGCGATACTTATTGACCTAGGTAAGTACAGTAGCGGTCTGAAATTAAATAAGGGGCTTATGATCTCTGGAATCCGCTGGATGGCACAGTGCCAGAAGTGATACGTTGTTTTTGAGAGAGATATTTATTTGCAACCAGAGACCATTTGCTAGCAAGTACCCATCAGTCAAGTCAGCATACCTGGTGCTGCTACCCCTGGCAGTGAACACTGGGGTTCTGTTGCAATTGCGTGCCTCAGTAAGGGGTGAGTAGTTTGGGGCTGGGTTAGTGAATTGAACACCTTCAGCAGAGGGGAAGGGGTGGAACAACTCCCGGACAGCAGGGAGCACAGGCAGTCTGAGTTTGGGTGGCTCACACAGCAGATTGGGGCTTGCTGGCTCAGCGAGCAGTTCATGTTTTCTGCCTGGTTCTGCACACAAATATTTTCTTGTCTTAGCCATGTGCTCTGCTTGTAGGAACAAATGACTGCGTGTGTTGGCAAATTGGTAAGTGCATGGTGGTTTTCATGCAAAGTGTTGGTTTGGCAGGGGAGTGATTTGCCAGCCTGGTAGCTGAGGAAAGGATTGGGCCCTGTTATTTCAGTAGGATGAAACTAGGAAGCTGAAGACTTTGGTGATTCACGTGGAGATGGAGTCGTGCAGCACAGTAACAGACAGCATAACTGGATAGGCAGCTAGAGGGGACTTGCATGTGCTGACTTGTGTTCCTTCAGGCTATCGGAAGTGTTTATCTTAAGCAGATATTTAAGAATCCTTCTGAAAGCATGAACTTTTCCCTTGAGAGAAAAACCTGTGTTCTTGCAATATGTGGTTATAGTATTTTTTTTTTTTTTAAATCCCGAATTAAGCTAAAGAAGTCTTGCTAACACAGTATGAGCCAAAGCAATGATAGTATTGCTCACGCTCAGGTGAATTGGTGCAGCCACAGCTGTGAATAGTGGTTCCTGAGGATGGGGACAGCAGAGTGCATCTGGGTGCAGAGGTAGAGTACAGCAGCCGCTTTCCTGGCCCAGTTTCCTTGTCACAGTGCTATTTCATTACATGGACAAGAACAAAGCCACAATTCCCTGATGGTTTTTTGTGTGTATTTTGTTTTGTGGCCCCACCTGCACAACCACTGCAGGCACTGGGGATTTCAGGTCCTGAACGCCAAAGTCATGTTCAGTAAATGATTTCTTCTCTCAGTAAGGTAGGGTAAACTGACTTCCAGATGCTGTCAGTGTAGGAAACCACTGTACTCATAATTGAGTGTTTGTTGAGCACAGTAGAAAATTATGTTTTGTTTTACTACCTTTCAAAAATAAAGTAGTAGGTACTTACTTTCTCATTCTAATGGCCTTGAGGTATCACAGTTCATTTAGAGTCTCTTTCCAGCAGGGCCAGGAGTTGTTTGCTCCTAAGTAAAAGCTAAAATTCTTAGTTAAGTCATCACCAGGGCCCTCAGAAACAAATGAGCCTGTGAGTTTAGCAGTTCTGCTCCTCCTCCATTTACTGTTTTTTGGATCTTCTTTGCATTTTTATTCTTGCTCAGTTTGTAACTTTTCTTCATGACTTATATGAAAGCAGCCTTGCTGCATGCAAATACTTATTCTTTAAGGTTCAGCTCTGTGACAGCCTGGCTGGAGGAGACCTGTTCGGGAAGGGAATGCTGGTGTCCCATGTCACAGGCTAGAGCAGCTACCAGATGGCAGGGCTCTGCCCCCAGCTTTGTCTTCTTGAAACAGGAGCTCAGATACTCTCTGGCAGCACAGCAGCATTCCAGGAGCTAAAGGGTGGGGCAGTATTTAACAAGTGGGCAACGGAAAAACAAGCTCCACTTAATACTAGAACAAAAGAGGTATTCACATTTCTTCTTTGTTGAGGTATTTCACAGGGGAAATCTGATAGGGGGAGGGTTTTTTCCCTAGAAATGAAAATATTCCCTTTTGGAAAAGTTTTGTGAGAAAATCTGTAAACATGAAGCCTTTGATGTTTCTCTTCATAGAATCACAGGGTGGTTGAGGTTGGAAGGGAGCTCTTGAGATCATCTAGTCCAACCCCCATGCTCAAAGCAGGGTCATCTAAAGCAGGTTGCCCAGGACCACGTTCTCTCAGGTCTTGAATATGCCCACAGACAGAGACTCCGTAAGCTCTCTGGGAAGCCTGTGCCTGACCACCCTTAAAATAAAGATTTTTTTCTTACGTTAGGTGGAATTTCCTGTCCATAGCATATATCATATTATCTATATATAGGTACACAATTCTTGATATTGTATGGGCTGCAGGAAAGAAAAGACATATTGAGTTTTTACTCGCTGGGTAAATATTGTTAGTGAAACTGATTGTGTAAGTTACCTAGTTGGATTGGTTTAGTTTAAGGGCATGTGGGTCCCAGCTCTGTATGAAAGTTCACACACAGATAAGCCAGTCTGGGGTAGAAGCCATCATCTTGTTCTAGAACCGAAGGACTGGAAGTAGCTCAGTTGTGTTCCTACAGCTCTGAACTTAGGCTGGGATTTAAAGAGATGCGGGGAATAGATCCAAAGCCCATTGCTATCAACAGAAAGTTTTGCTCCAACAAGCGATTCCGATTCTCCAAGCACTTGTCACTTGTTCTGGTGTTCATGGGACACCTCTTGGAGCTGACACAGCTGAGTGACAGGGCTCAACAACTAACCACATGTAAAAGGGGATTTTTCTCCCAGATTAGTGAACTGGATCAGCTCATGGAAGAGTCTGAGCTTCATGCTGCAGGGAAGGAGGAAGGACCCATGAGGCTGGGAGGGACCAAGGCAAGGAGGGAGGTGACAAGAGACACATTTACTTGGAAAAAGAAAAGAGAAAGGCAAGGAGCTCAAAGCCAGAGAGCTCAGATGTTCTAAGTCTGTGTCCGGATCCTAATAGTTGTCTAAACCCCAAAACTTTTTAATAGAGAAAAGAGGAGTGGGTGAGTCATTGAGACACTGAATAGAGTCTCCCACTATTGTGGGCATCCACCCCACATAAGCCCTTTAACACACTGATCAAGGGCCACTCTTAAGAACCAGTTACTCAGCTGTTCCAAATAACAGACTGTCCCCATCCCAGCGCCTGTCTTCTCTGACAGTTTCTAAGTTAATTTTGCAGCTACTGTAACAAAACTAATCGGAGAAGCCTTTATCTGTTAAGTATGAGAGTCAATAGTTCTGTGTTAACTTCCTTACGGTCTTCCTGAAAATTGACAAAGAATCTACCTTTCAGAATAATCTACCTTTTCAAAGACTGTTTAATTTGATAACATGGCAAGTATTTTTGGTTTTTTGTTTATCTTTTAAGTCATTAACTTCAGCTGTTTTCACAGGGCGCACGTTTCCAACACATCCGTACTTCTCAGCACAGCTTGGGGCTGGGCAGCTGTCACTCTACAATATTTTGAAGGCCTATTCCCTTCTGGACCAGGAAGTAGGATATTGCCAGGGCCTCAGTTTTGTAGCAGGAGTTTTACTGCTTCATATGAGCGAGGAAGATGCTTTTAAAATGCTGAAGTTTCTCATGTTTGACATTGGCCTGAGGAAACAGTATCGTCCTGATATGACAATTTTACAGGTATGAGTTCAATTTTTCTAATTAAGGGGTGCTAATGTTAAATCATAGTAATGCAATCTAGATAGCATTGTCAAAATCTGGACTTGAACTTAAATTCAGTTCCCAAAAATGGAGAAGGATAATCTGGAAAAAAGAATGCATCAGCTCAAATGCAGTGCTTTCAAATAAAAAGGCAACTGGGGAAACTATGAAAACCGTGAATAGGAAGAACTCTGTTATATGTTTTTTGAGGTTCAAACAACCCTGTAAATGAGCCTGTCTTAGGCTCTCAGTTGACCCGTCCTTAGACTTCTCGGTGGCTTCGGAGTATTTCTTTTCTTCACACAATTCTCTCCAGACATCAATCAACAAATGTATTTCACTGTTTCTAATAGGAGTGTGAAGTATGGATTTTGCTACTACGAGTGTTAAAACACGTTTGTCTTTAGCCTCTTTGTTCTTATTTCATGCAGATCCAGATGTATCAACTGTCTCGACTGCTCCATGACTACCATCGAGACCTCTATAACCACCTAGAGGAGCATGAGATTGGCCCCAGCCTGTATGCTGCTCCCTGGTTTCTCACCATGTTTGCATCCCAGTTTCCCCTCGGATTTGTAGCCAGAGTGTTTGGTAATTCTTCATAAAACTTCTACCTGTTCTTTTTGAAGTCTTATATTTGAGTCCTTTTATTAGCAACAGCATTATTGTGCAACCCGTTTCAGGCATCCAGAGAAACATTTTACTTGCTATTGATGAAGAGAGCAACAACAGAGGTCATCTTATGGAGCAAGTAGTATCTAGAGTAAAATGGAAAGAGAGGAGGAAAGCTTATGACAGTCCCAAACTGTCCTGTGTTTTCATCCTCATTGTTACCGTTTCCCACCCTGTAACCACTTGTAGGGAAGATGTGAAACTTGAAGCTGTGAAGGAATGGTATTATGATAATGGCACTTCAACACCAGCAATTTAGTTAGTTTCAAGCTGAAAAGAGATGTAACAAAGGCATCATCTGAGAACTATATCCATGTACTCTATTATCATTGCCTCCAACAGTGTCACTGGAAAATTATTTTGGCCGTTGTTTTCAAAACACACAGAGAGGTGGCCCTTTCAGTTTAATCACAGATTTCCTCTTCAAAAACATAGGTCTTTTAAATTAGTGTTTCTTATCCTTAAAATTTGTAGCCTGACTGATAATCTCACTTTCTGAAAATGTTTGGAAGCATATGGGGTTTAGACTCTAAAGTCACTTATGTTACCTATTTTTGGAATCTACAGAAGCAAAGTTATCTTTTTTTTAAAATTAAACTCCCATTAAGAATTTATCTTGATACTGTCTTATGGATGTGTATTACATAGATTTTTGTTTGGTATTTGAGAACATGCTTTATTTCCTTTTCAGTTGTTTGATTTTCAGTTTCATTATGTTTACTGGATCTTCCAGGATGAGCAGGGTGGAGTGGACCTTTCTCCCTGATTCCTCTCTTCTAATGAGAAGCTGTTTTCTTTTTCCTTAGTTAGTTGCACTTAAGACATTTAATAGAGTAATTACTTATTAGACTATTAAAATTGACACTTTCCTGACTTAAAGTCTCATTTACCACAATAACAAATAATGACTATAGATTCTGAGAAGAACCAGCAAGAATCAAATCCTGCTTCTGTTTAAGGACGTGCCAAAAAGTAGTGCTAAAAGGAAATCGTGGTGAAAAGGTTGGTGTGATTAGCATCCTAACTCCAGGAAAAGCGGCATTTTTTTTTCCTGGAACAGTTCAAAGTTTGGCTAACATACATCCACAAGTATCTAGCTGACAGTAATAATCTGTAGGAATTAAATTAAGCGCTGTATGTGAGTGTCATATACTGAGTTTATACTCAGTTAATCTTTCAGTTATTCTTAATCATTCATAGTATTCTACATGATAAGAAAAATATTTGAATTGGACAAGTGACTGCAGTGAGAGTATAAAAGTGTCTTGTGTATCCAGTATATTTGGATTTCTGCCATAATACATGGATTAGTATTTTATCTCTCATTGGAGGACTGCAGGGCTTTACAAAGCAAAGATTGACATTAGAGTAGAAGGCATAGATACATGATCTTCACAGGAATAAAGTTCTGACCCATGTGCCCACACACTTTTGCAGAACGTAGGTACATTTTCCATCACTCACTTATTAGGACCCTCGGGGTGAAAGAGTGTTGCCTTTTAATGTTGAAGTAACTCGCCTGTAGGTTACTAAGACTGTAAAATTGCACTGCCATTTTCTAATGGGGTATCTCTGAACCCTTGATATTTGAATCCCCACCGCTATTTAACAATATAATTGTTACAGACCTCTTCCTTTAGATTTCCGTAGCGTACTTTTTGCAGGCATCTTACAAGCAATATGTAAAAGAAGTGAGCTAGAAAGAGGTTAACCCAAAGACTGCTTTATGAGTCAAATAGCAAAACTCCTTTTTACTTTTTAATTATCTGTCCAAACTTTCAACACTTCTCCTGAGCAGGATGTAATGAAAGTTCAGTGTTAACAAAGATGTGTTCTTTAATACCCCTATTTACTTATTAGCGGGGGGAACTTGGTAGAATAATGTTTCTTTTGTTTCAAGATTTTAAATAAAATTTTATTTTTAAAATTTTTTAATTTTAAATCCTGTAAGCTGGCAGTCACACTGACATTCATTTGGTACCTTCACTGTACTGTCGTTGGCTGGCAGCCCACTTAGCGGGAAGCGCGAGGAGTGCGTAACAAACAGGTCTCTGTTAAGTACTTGCTCTTTTAAATGAGGGAGGGATTTCAGCCCTGTATTACCAGCTCAGCTCATACAGACATACATTAACAACTTATAGGTCACCTTGAGTTAATCTGCATGTCTTTATGGGACAGGTTCTGAATCATAAATATGCATCATTTTCAGCTCTTTTCTTTCACTTTGTGTTTCCTAGCTATTCTTTAGCGTTCCCTGTCCTAGTACAGAGCTACCCCTATAAAGCATTTTTCCATAGTTTTCGGTTTCAGTAGAGGATTGAGGCAGATGCCTGCTCTATTGCCGCTTTTCAATCATTCCTGCCTTTGAACTTCACATGGAATCAGAGTTGGAAAATGTTACACCACTTTTAGGACAAATGGCAGCAAAGTGCAAGATTTACAGTTGGTTATTACTTGTGTTTTTATTTCTCAGAGAGAAAGAGGGAAGTGAACTGAGTTATGATTTCAACATTACAGGCAAAAGAATTCAAGCGGGAATTTTGTTCTGATACAAATTAGTAAGAAAGGCAGTTAGCCAGTGTTTTCATGTATTCTTTACTTCATCAGAGATACCTGTGGTTTTGCTAGTAGTTGTTTCCCTTAGTGTGTGGTGGGTTTTTTTCCTCTCTCTCTTTATTATTTTTTTTTTCTTTTTTGATCAAGACATACTGTTTATTTGGTGTCGTTGTGCCACTTTGTAAGTGATTGTGACTTCATTCACAGCTTCAAATACAAGGAAGGAAAAGAGCAAGAAAGAATCTGTTTAAAAATAAAAACATATTAAAAACATATTTAGGAAATATGGAATAAAAACACAGTATCTTCTGCTTTTCCACCTCTACCAGTATCATTTCATATGTTAGATACTTTTGCCTGTAGCAAGTCCCTCAATAAAACCAGGAGTGGATTCTGCATTATGGTAGCAGGAAAGTCAGATGCAGGGCAATGCTGTTTATGCTGTGGACAGATGGGTTTGTGAAGATGGGTTTCTTGTCTGGTGCTTTCATTGCAGTCTTCTGTTTCTTTTATAAAGACATAGCTTGTAAAGGAAAAGAAAAGAAAAGAAAGGAAGCTGCACTGAAAGGTCACTGTATGCTGTGGTTTCAGTGTGCTCAAATGTACGTCAGGTGCTGTCATTGCAGAGCCACCTGCAATACTAACACTGAAGCTGTATTACTAAGATTTCAAGGTACTTATTAATGTAGCTATTAGAATATTAACATAAGTAGTTGATACACATACTGTAAGTAAACACATGAAACTTGAGGCTGCTGGAAAGTGTGCATTTAGCCTCATGTTCAGTGTTGTTTTACAGAGAATTTTGTAGCTTTCTGCACCGGAAGAGAAAAGAACAGAGCTTCAGTTATTTGGTTCTGTCTTCACATGTAGTTTTCTATTCAAATTCAGATGCCCATGAACATCTCAAAAGAAAAAAGTGCACAAAACTATTACATGCACAAAAAGTGGCAATACTGAGAAACTTGACTACCTGATTTATTGTGCACTTAGCTTAAATTTGAATTGGAATTTTTTGATGAAAACTCACTAAACAAACGAATAATTTGTTTTGTTAGTCAGATGTGCTATTTACAGTAATAATTTTGATCCTATAAGACTTCTAAAGCCATAACCACAGTAATAAAAGCACGCATCTGGCAGAGTATATCTAGCCTTCACATTGCCCTTATGAGAAATTGTTGTCCTTGGTCACTTTACTGGTTTAATATTCTTGTCAAAAAATGTGCCTGCTTGAATGTACCCTGTTTTTTCTTTGTTTTCACAGACATGCTCTTTCTTCAAGGATCAGAGGCCATATTTAAAGTGGCTTTAAGCCTTTTGGGAAGCCACAAGCCCTTGATTCTGCAGCATGAGAACCTAGAAACTATTGTTGATTTTATTAAAAGCACTCTCCCCAACTTAGGCTTGGTACAGATGGAAAAGACCATTAGTCAGGTATGAAATAATCTGAATATATAAGTAGTATGCAAATAAATGCTCTTTCCTGACAGAAAAGCCACAACTGTGTACCCCATTACTTCAAGCTGAGAATTCTGTTATTGTTCTGAGGATGATGAAAACTTTTGGAAGTGTATGACTTGTATAATACCTTTGTATTCATACATCTACATGTTGGTTATGGTCACTTTATGAAGTTTTTAATGAAAATGAACTTACTGTTATTTTTTTAAGTGTGCGTAAGGCCTGTTATTGGCAGTAATAGTATAGCCCATATGCAGTGCATTCCACACAAACAGCAACAAGAGGGGCTAAAAGCTGTCTGAGTCTTTCTGTCTCCGAAGAATCTTGCTCTCCAAGTCTCATTTCAGAAGCAAAAATTTACTCACAAGAGCCTCACAAATGCTGAACTTACTTACTGAAGTCAGAAGCCTGCCTAGGTTGACTTTGTCTATACTGGTTCAGTACAACAGTGCCCTTGTGTTTCTGCCAGGAGTTCATGAGGCAGTGCAGGCCCTCGCAGTGAGCAGTGGCAGCAAACACTGGCCATCCTTGATAGACTTTTGTAAATGGCAAGCAAGGAAAATGATGCAATATTGCTAATCTAGCAGAAGGCTCCAGACGACAGCTATAGGATTTGAAAAAAAAATCACAAATTATTGCTGTTAAGGCTTGCCTGGTTAGAAACCCTGACTGTTACGCTTGACATGTAATTTGCAGCAGGTTTTTCTGGAGGCCTTTTGCGGTCCAAAACACGGGGGGAGTGCCGCAGAGAACTGCAAATGCCTGGCAGGCAGGCAGGGCCGAAGGAGATCTGCAGGGCCTGTGGCTGATGAAGCCAGCCGGCAGCAGCACAGGGCACCGTGGGATGCGTGCGAGGGGAAGCTTTGCTTCCAGGGAACATGCGCTCAGATTAGGATCAGGAACATCGCTTCTGGTGCTTTCTATCACAGGAAGGAGGGGAGAACTAGAAGGCCTGTGTGAAGGGAAGGAAAGCAAGTGATTTCTAGGGGGCAGAGGGGATGGATGTTGTCTGCCAGGCTGAAAGCCTGGGGTGCACAGCTCTGCAGAGACTTGCAGTGCTCGGGTGACCTGCAGAAAGGCATTGGCTTTGAGCAGAAGCAGGGAGAGATACTCTGAGGCAGCTTGAACTGCTCTAGATTTAAAGTGGGCGGGCAGCGTGAGCTGAAGGGAGAGCAGTTTCCCAGCTTTGATCCGGGCTTCCTTTGAAGAGGGCAGCTGTTTGTCCAGCCCTGCAGCCCATACACAGCTCCTGGGCTAATCCACATCCTCCTCATGCCTTCTGCACCACGGCCTTTGGTTTACATGCCCTAACGTGCCTTCAGTTAGCTGGCCTTCACGTCACGCTTTGGATTTGCTTCATGTTTCCCCACTTTCAGATTTGATACTCTGGGTATGACAGCAGGGATTTCCCCCCTTCGCAAGAGCACAGAGGCTAGAAGTGGCAGAGGAGCCGACATTCTGCTCTGCTGGGTGGCACCGTTTGTTTTATTGAAATTTCAACAGTGTGTGTTCTCCAGCAATGCTCAGATCTACAGAAAGTGAAAGTTCCATATGTGTAGCCGAACTCAAATGAAAATTGTATTTGAGCCTTCTGTACTTAGATGCTTAGTGTGTGTGTTTCTGCTGCCGTACAACTATTTGAGAGACTTTTTAATACTATATGTAACAGGTGTCAAACATTTCATAAACTGATGCTTTCGTTAACTTTATCCAACAGCTGATGTTTTGTAGATAAAATACAAAATAATTCTTGTTATTCCAACAGGTATTTAAGATAGGATTTGATTTTTGACTAATTTCTAAAAGGAATAAAGTACAAGAAGTTTAAAAATAAAGAATAACCCTCAAACTTCTATTCTTGGGCTATTTTCCAGATGCATTTCTAAATCAGCTTTTGTTTCTACTATGTTCTATGATTGGCACACTTGTCCTTTTCATTTGCCACCCCCTTCACTGCTTTCAGAGGAGAAAACTAACTCAAGGATATTAGAGTCATATTTCCTGAGTAATTTGAAAGCAGATGTTTGCCAAAACCCAGAAAAAGGAAAATACAATAGCAGGTTTTTTTCCTTCAGGTCACTCTCTGCACCTCAATTTATGTATGTACTTTTAAAGTAAATGGTTTTCTTAATATTCACGTGTAAGACTGAGCACTTGTTTTGGTGATTCATAGTTAACAATAATAGAAATCTGCTTTGACATTACATAATGTTTCCATTAACTGTATTAGTGTAAGAACAGATTATTTCATTTTCTTTCAATCTCTAAGACTACCGTAGAATCATAAATAAACCTAGCAAGGTTTACTGTTTTTCATTTAAATTTTCCATTCTACTTAGCCTTACACTTGTGCCTGTGGCACATGGGCTTGGACCACACTTTTCTAAGAAAAATTATATCAAAATCCAACTATGTCTAGGAGGGTTTCTGCCAAACTGAGATGCATTAATTTTGAAATCTCAGAAGGGGAGTACCCTGCAAAGTCTGCACTTCTTGAAAACTTTAGTGTAAGTGCAAATCAGTAGCAAAGGTTTTAAGTAGATCCAATGCCAACATACTGCACTCTACTGCCTCAGTCTTGCCGTTCCCACAGTAGGAAATGTGAATGCCAAAAATTAAGTCCTTTTCTTTTTGTATGCAGTGATTACATATCCTCGTCTAGATCCATAGATTTTAAAGCATTGAATGAGCTGTATTTTTGATCTGCACAGCACCTAATAATATTTTTATATACAACAGGTGTTTGAAATGGATATTGCCAAGCAGTTGCAAGCTTATGAAGTTGAATACCATGTGCTTCAGGATGAGCTTATAGATTCATCTTTAAATGACAATCAGAGACTGGATAAATTAGAAAAGGCAAACAGTAGCTTGCGCAAACAAAACTTTGATCTCCTGGAAGAACTGCAGGTACAATTTATATTTCATGTTTAATTAACATTCTAATTTTATCTACCTTTTCAGAAGAGACCAAGGCACAGGAGAAATTGGTGTTTGGTCTAGTGACTTGAAAGCGTAGCCACTTGCAGTTTTATTTATGTTAGCCTTAAAAGTTTAAATGCAGAAGAAATTCTGAGAGGGGGTAGATAGAGCATATTCTTGCAATTATTGAGAAGTTGATTCATTACACTGTCTCTTCTCTTGTAATTAAACTCATAGCTGTAGAAGACGACTAAAATACACAAAGTGCTATATCAACTTCATTTTTACATTTTCAGTCACTGCTTTATTATAGCAAGGATACTAGGCTATCACAAATGGGAGAGCCAACACCAAGGTTACAATTTAGAGATACATCAGATATGGATTACATTGTCTGTAAAGACATACTCTTTCTTAGAAGATTTTTTAAGCTGATATCCAGATTGTTTAGACAATATATGAAATAATAATTCATAATACGTGCTTGGTACCTGTTTGGTTTGCAGCTTTTTCAAAGGCAGCACACCTGGTCTCTGTAGGAGTTATTCTTTGCTTAACTGTTCAGGAAGTCAGATTTCTGGCTGCTGTATATAACAGGACATTTGTTGTAAAACTTTTGGCTGTGCATTTAGTTTGATGGAGAAAGAGACTTCAGGGGTAGGAAGCAGGTATTTCAAGCCTCTCAATTACTGTTACAGACAAGGACTTTGTAAGATAATAGATGAGGGAAGGAGTTCAGGTTTCTCAGCCGTCGGTCCTGTATCATGACTAAAGCTAGCTAACTGTGCAGGCTTAAGCTGTGCTTAAGCTGTAAGTTCTGGTCCTGTGAGATCTGAACCTGTTTCGTGTTCTAAGATGAGGCTTAGAGAAGTCAGAAGAAGAGATACCCCTCTGCAAGATATTTTCATAAAGCTTCGGGCACGTGGGCAGTGACATTGTTGAATGAAGTGGGATTTCTGGGATGAGATTCAAGATATGATGTCCTATAGATACCTGCATCAGGGGGTCTTCCACCCCCTGCTGCCCCTGAAGAACTCTGCAGCCCAAAATAGTTTTTTACAAAGCTCATCTCCACCTGAGTGCTGGCAAGTCAGCACCTAACATCTGGTGGGGAACTTATTAGTAGCTGTCTGTGGTGTTGGAGTAATCCCTTTGTCTTGGAGGTGGGCTTCATCAGCCGCTGTTTCCTATGGTCAGCGGTGACCTATTGCTGATGAGAGGAAAATGCATCACCAAACAATGTGGGTCATGGTTTGGCAATATTTTGCCCCCAAAGGCGAAACTTTATAACCCACCATAACTGCATGAAGGGCAGTGAGCTCATCAGAAAGGCAAATAATTCCCTGAAAGCCAAGACCATCCAGTGCTCTTGTCTCCAAATGTTACCCAGTACTGAAACTCCCAAAGAGATCTCTGCTTCTGTACCTCAGCTACAGATCTCATGTGATGACTTTGAATGATCTAGTGCTTGTTTCACCATGAAGTAGAATGCCCATGTGTGCAGCCTTTCAAAGGAGAATTTTTGGAATTTTTCAGGATGTGTTGTCCGCTTGCATATTGCACTAAAGCCCTTCCTTCACTTTGCCTCCAAATCTGGCATTTGTTGGACTCAATGTAGAGATGAAATGAGGATGCAGCTCACAGGCTGGCTTGGCTTTGCTTTGCAAAGCATGTGCAATTCAACAAATATGACTGGCCAGAAATGTCTCCCAGCTGACCCATACAGAGGCTTATCTTATCTGCAGTTCTTTGGTATATAATTTGCAGACTTCATAACTTTCTAGTTAATTACTTTGCATTGTATTCTGAGTTTAATTGTGAACCAATCCAAGCAATCAAGCTGGGAGAGGTAAATTTCTTGTTACAGGCAGCAGCATAGTTGTAGTCTGAAGTACGTAGATTTAATAACATTCATACTTGCATTTTACCTTTGCAATTTTTTATTTGGAAAGTATTTTATATGTGTTAATATATCTCATAAAATAGTGTAAAGTTCATTTCAGTTTGTAATAAATTTCCTTTTTTTTTCTTCCCCTCCTCCCTCCTCCTCATTTCTTTCTGCTTTGAAAGGTGGCTAATGGAAAGATCCAAAACCTTGAAGCCACAGTAGAGCTTTTATTGACCAATGAAGGCAAACTGAAGCAGTCCATTCTCACTCTTGAGCAGGAGCGAGCGGCTTTGCTGAAAGCAGTGGAAGAGATGCGGAAAAAGATTGGTGATACAGACAGGAAGCCTCTGCTTACTAGACACGTGGATGCTGACTGAGATTCACAGTTGTAATGGAGCAGAGAAGCTGAGCAAAGAAACAAAGGGAAGAACTGGGTCTTTTTGTCGTGATCCATGGGAATTTGACATTGTCACATTCGTTGTACATGCCTTACCGTAGCAAAGCAAGATACAGGCATGGTGGCTTCCCATATCAGAGAAGCTGGTTTCTCGAGGAGAAGGCTCTTCTTAGTATGTAGAAATACTATGAACAGTAAGATGCCACGTAGTAACAAGCCAGAGAAACTTAATAGTGCACGCAGTCATACACAGTACACTGTAAAGATGTCGTGGGTACTTCCGTAAGTGCTTCTAAACCTAAGTGCTTTCTGTCCGTTCCATATTTTGTGTGTAGATCACCACCACGTTAAATAGTGCATCCTTTAGAAGGTCCTTTGAAGAAATGCGGCAATGTAAAAACTTGGAATGGGTGACTGCCCCCTTGCAGCTATGCCATGGTGGCATTTACAGAGAGTTTTGTGATTGGACTTGAGATATTTTTGACAGTCTAATTCCCCTGCAGCTTGACTGGGTTCTCATAATGATGTTGTTTACGCTTCAGAAAACTTTCCTGATGCTTGAAGGTGTCAAATCTATTGGACTCCAGGGAGCTGGACTTCATCATATGTAACTATGCATAATTGCGGGGTTGCCATTTGTTTTTATAAATACGTTGTTTTAATATGTTTTTTGTTTAACAACAGTTAATTTAGTGTATTGTTAGTTGGCATTATCTGATAAACATACTGTATATAGTAACTGCATTGTGCTTAACAAAATACACTGACATACCTGTGACTCTTGCAACATCATCCCAGGATTTGTATTCAGATTCTTCAGGTTTCATGTTATTTATTTCTGATGTGCTGTGTGATGTAAGACATCATTTTGCTGGGAAACTGATGCCCGCTGTCATTTTTTTCCCCCCTTTATTTAGTACTCTGTGCCCACCCATCCTCTGGGAGATGTTGTTCTTTAAGACTTTTTCTGAAGTAGTGGAGGCATTTCAAGAGCTTCATGTTGTGCCAGATATGCTTAAACTGCTTTATAAAGGGCATGGCAGTCCGAATTAGGACACCATTATTTTTACAATGCATCTTTCGAGTAAGATTACACATGTAAAAAAAACCAACACCTCGTTTTCCTTAATACAATGAAAGTAGTTTTCAGGCCAGTTAAAGTACCACTGCTATAAGTGCAATAATATCCATGTATATCAACTTATTTGGGTTTGCTTCAGAATTAGGAATAGTACCATAGTTCTGTTCAGTCCCCAAACACAGAGTTAATAGGCATCAATGTTTTTTTGTGGTGGAGACTGACCCAGGAAATGTTATTTTTTTTTTTTTTTTTTTTTTTTTCTTAAATTGATGTTTTTCTTTTTTGGCTTTCAAAGCACACCGTTCTTTTTCTCTGACTAGCAATGTAGAAGAGGTTTTGGTTTGCTTTTTCCTTTTCTCATGTAATTCCCCCCAACACATCGTGGTTGTAGTTTAATAGGAGAGCTGTAACTTTCATCTACTGTGCAGAACAAATATGTTTATGTAGGTGAAAATAAGAGAGAATTTACTTTTCAATTTCTAGAAGCTTTGTTTGACTCTGTCTTAAATATGTCTGGTTCTTGCGAATTCACCCCATATTCACTTAGTATTCGAAGTCCACATAAGTCACTTATTATTAATCCATTTACCTCTTAGGCTTATTTTTTTATTTGGAAATCCATCTTGAAGCTCATGCTTCATGTTTAAAATCTTGTCGTAATGGACCTCATACTGTTAGAGCACTCAGTAATACCGCATTTTTACAGCATAGTGCCATAATTCATACACTGACCTTTTAACAAGAGCAATAAAAATAATAATAATCTATGCCTACATCTATGTTTGTACATTTTTTACGTTTAAAACCAAAAACATTGTTGGCGGGATGACAGTTCAGAACCGTGTAAGAGGAGACTTTCCCTGAAAGTATAATCTGCAGTGGTTATTTGTGAAAACTCTTAGTCCTCAGACTCATCTAAACGTGCAAAGGATCCGGTTCTGACCTTGGAGCCTGCATCTGCGTGTGTTGACTAAGATGAAGTACGTTCTGCATGGCTCCAGGGATGCATTCCTTTTTGTCGTGTTTTGCTTCTCTGCCAGCGTTAGTGGAGGACTGCTTCTAGTCTAAAGCCTTTTATTGTGAATTTGTGTCATTTCAGAAGTAACTGCACTTAGATGGTCCCTGTTGCACCCACACTTGCCTCTGGCCGGGTGTCCTCGTTGATCCTGTCCTACAGACTTGGCTTCCTGGCTTGACCTCAGACCTGCCTCACCACCATGGCCTTGCCTGGTGACCCGGGCTGTTAGTGTGCCTTGCTTGTCCTTTTTGGGTATTGTGGGGCACCCCGCTGGTCAGTAAGTTGCTCCCCTTGCCTGTGCCCCTCAGCTCCTGGCACACATTCCCCTTCAGAGCAGCCCCTGCCCTTGCTGCTCCCCAGCACACCGCCCCGCTGCACGGCTCAGCTTACGTGTCTCCATTGCTTCTGATGGCAGCGCTGGGCCGGTCGGGGCTTGCTGAGGTGTGTCTGCATGCCACCGCTCTTCACCGAGCAAGCAAGCCCGCTCGCTCAGAGCTCGCTTAGGTTCCCCCAACACAACGGTCACGCTGTGTAAAAGGTCCCTTCCAGGTCTCCCATCTATTTCGAAACACAGTGATCGCGTTCTTTTCCACTTCAAACAGTGCACCACATTTGCACACTGTGTTGATGACACCCAAAAAAGCGCCTAAAACAAAAAGAATGCATTTAGGCTACAGCTGGATGAATGCCATGATTGCTTGAGGCTCCTTAGATCATTGCACAGTATTTACACTGTCACGCCCTGCCATGTGAAGTAATTTTTCTTTAACAGAGCTTGACTAGAACAGGTACGTGGGAGGGAGCCGAGCGAAGCGTCGGGAGCACAACCCAGGCCTTGCCTTGGGAAGGCACATGTGTGGCTCACACCCACGCGGTTTTACATAACCTAAATGAGGGTGGATCGCTGGGTACTCGTTTGCTCACGCAGCTGCCAGAAAGCGTTCCTTTCATCTCAATGAACTTGAGGCTGCAAGAATTCAGTGCCTCAAAGTAGGTCTTTTCAGCATAACCCAAAGCAAGTCAGTGAGTACTTCATTATGGGGAAGACTCAATTTATTCCTTTGTTTAAGTGGATTTTTAATTCTGTCTAATTGTATTGTATATTTCCATGGTGCTAGAAAAGCTTTGGGGCTATAGACACTAGAAGATGATTAAATTCTTTTAACAGAGAAAAGAGAGATGACTAAAAGAGGCACTCTGGAGAAGCTTGTGCTAGCTCCCCATCACTGACTTTTCAGAACTCCAAAGAGATTTTAGGAAATTTTCCTGACATTTCTAACATGTTGTATTTCACAAGTAGGAATTGCTGCTACAAAAGGTGATGGAAGCAGGATTCTGCTTTTGATTAGGAGTAAACTGTCCAAAAAAATGTTGTGACGATGGTCATATTGATCCTAGGCTCAACTGGATGCCTTCTTTCTGTTGCTGTCTAGTACTCTTCTGTAATACCTTTCTTTTTGTTAACATTTCACACTCGACTGCTTGTCTACAAAGGAGATATACATGCATTTTTCGTTTTCCAGATATAAGCAGAATATGATAATTACCTTTTGTATCTGTCCTGTCACTAATGAGATGGTGAGTTTCCATTTCTCACTATTTATTCGCAAATCAGTCTAATCAAGATGGTCCTCAGGAAAAAAACGTCCTCTTGCTGCAGCTTGATTTGCTTTACTTCTCTTGAAAGTTTGTGGGGTTTTTTGTTGGGTTGGTTTGTTTGTTTGTTTGGGGTTTGTTGTGGTTTTGTTTGTTTGGTTTGGTTTTTTTACTGTTTAGCTAGCATTTAAGAAGTTCCCAAGTTCTGTTTTCTCAGATTTTTTTCCAAGAGGAGTTACAGGTTGAATGAACACTCGTATATAGAGTCTTTTTCCATGTTTCCAATGGATGCTTAGGAAGTTGTTGGCTCTGTAGACAGTGAAATGTCTTGCAGTATCAAGGATTTGGACTTACCAAGGCAACAGGTGAATCAGAGAGTGTGTTTCTTCCATGTATTAGTTAAGATGAGCTGAGTAGTTTGAAGAGTTGGCCACCAGTTGGGACTTTGAGCTCATGAAGCCATAGATCCTTGATGGGATTAGTGGCACAGGTATGTCTCCCTGGCTCATTATTTGCAGTTTTCTCTTAGGGCGTATCACAAAAAAAATCCAGTGCCAAGATAAACCAAACAAAACCTGAAATGCGGTTGCTGTTACTTATTTAATGGTCTACTACACCATATCTAGTGGTTTTTTGTAAGGAATCTCAGACGGCGGTTTCAGTGGTTAGAGGCCGAGGTAAGAGGCAGATACATTGGAGCAGTGAACTTTGCAATTGGCAAAGTAGCAGTATAAGTAACAGTATTAAGTGAGGAATAATTATAAAGCATTTAGAGTGCATTCCATACAGTAAACTTGTCAGGAAGGTTGTTAAATAAACATTGTGCTTATTTTGAGAGAAGGAAAATCTAAGATGCTTATCAAAAATGGAAAGAGATGGACTGTCAAGAAGGGAATGTGTAGGGCCAGCCATGATAAAGCCATGGTGTTGTCAGGACCTGCAGGAGCATGTCAACATACCATAAAGAGGTATGAGTGCAAATACCCGTTGAGCTGACAGGTAATACAAGTCTCAGCATAGGGAAATAATCTGGAAAAGCCTCAGAAAACCTTTAAGGTTTTTTGCAGTTCCTGATGGAGTTCATAGAGGGAGACCTCAATGCAAGCAAGGTTTCTCAGATGAAGAAAGTGTGCTGTTCTTCTCAAAAAGTGGAGAAAGTCAAATAAGACCTGATCACATAATCTAGTCATCTGGTCAGGAAAGACTGCTTCCTGCTAGAGTGGAAAACAAAAGAAGACTTTTGAAAATGAAAATATTCTCCAGTAGCCTCTGGCATATCTCTGAGATACACTGACGTCTTCACGAGAACAAGCTTCAGTTTCAATAATAAACAACACTTAACAGCAATTTAAGTAGCAAATCTCAGCCATGTTCCCTTTTACGACGTGTAACCTCGCTGGGGCTGAAATGCAGACAGTCCATGATCACAGTATCACAGCATCACAGTATGCTAGGAATTGGAAGGGACCTCGAAAGCTCATCCAGTCCAATCCCCCTGCCGGAGCAGGAACACCCAGATGAGGTTACACAGGAATGTGTCCAGGTGGGTTTTGAATGTCTGCAGAGAAGGAGACTCCACAACCTCCCTGGGCAGCCTGTTCCAGTGCTCTGGCACCCTCACTGAGAAGAAGTTTCTCCTCAAATTTAAGTGGAACCTCCTGTGTTCCAGCTTGATTCCATTACCCCTTGTCCTATCATTGGTTGTCACTGAGAAGAGCCTGGCTCTGTCCTCGTGACACCCACCATTCACATATTTATAAACATTAATAAGGTCACCCCTCAGTCTCCTCCAAACTAAAGAGCCAGCTCCCTCAGCCTTTCCTCATAAGGGAGATGCTCCACTCCCTTCATCATCTTTGTTGCCCTGCACTGGACTCTCTCCAGCAGGTCCCTGTCCTTCTTGAGCTGAGGGGCCCAGAACTGGACACAATATTCCAGATGCGGGTCTATTATCATAAGGTCCCTGCTTGAAACTCCTCTCAGTGACATCTTCCACCTACCTCAGCTTTGACAGCAAGAAAAAGGTATTTATTCACAACATTTAGATTTTACTGTTTGGCTGTCAGATTTGTGGCCTTAACTGCGCTGTTTTGTGTTAAGCTGCTAAAGTACCTGACAGAGTAGAAAGTTTGCTTTAATGCGTTGACTTTGTAGGAAGGCAATAAAAAAAAAAATAGGGATGACAGAATGTAAGCAGGCATTTTATCCTACCTGTGCAGAAATTATATCTGCAGAAACTACAGGCAGCTCGCTCAGCTCCTGCAGGATTTAGTGGGATGGAGTCGTGTGTAACGACTGACTTCAGTGCTCCTGTATGCTGCTGTAGATAGGCTGGCTGGCATGAAAGGTGCCACAGCAGCCCATTATCCCTGCTCTGGTGGCTGCCAAGCTGTCTGTGGGGCAGGAGAAATAAGTTGTGTTAGCCTAAATCAAGTATGTATAAACAACATGTTCTATCCTCTGAACATCTTTAGGCATCCAAAATTGTTGGCTCTTTTTTTTTTTTTTAAAGCAACATTTCAGGTTCTCTCATAGTTTATTGCAAGCATCTCAGTTCCAGAAAGGAGGAAAGGAGTACTATTTTAACTGTGGTGGATGTTTACAGGACGTTAATAAATAGGTTCAGATTAAGGCAACAATTGCTTAAAATTGTGGACTAATTAAAGAATATATATTTGGATATTTAAGGGGATCTGTGCTGATTTTTATTTGCTGAGTGTCTGTCCCAAGTACAGTAAATTTTTGTTTCCCCTTTTTAAAACTTTATGCCTCAACAAAGGATAAAAACTTCCATTGTCAGCTTTTGCCTAAAAAAGAAGTAGGAAGTTCTGTGATTAAAGGAACATGAGTGTATGTGAGCAAAGGAGGAAATGAGAGTTTCAGAAGCAAAGAGCTGACAGCAGGGATTTACCCAAAGCCTTTGTGTGACCTCTGGAGAGATGTCAGCAAACAACACGGAATGTCTCGCTGCTGTGGCCTACAGATTTCAGGAATATTTAGTCCCTGCAATGTAATCTCAGATAAGAGGTTATCATACACCTTCCTCTGAGAGCGTCTTCTGTATTCCCCTCCCAGCAGCTACTCTATCTTGCAACATGAAGCTGGGCTACGCATGTAACGCAGACAAAGGGCAGAACATCTGCACGCTGTGTTGTCTGTCACTGAACCGCTCTGTCACGACGAGCCAACCAGTCAAGAGGAAAAGCTCACAGCGCTGGGGACTGAGGTATTTGCCTCAGCTTGTGAAGTCCATGGGGGTCACCTGCTCTGCGCTGACTCCAATCCTGTGCACTTTGGAGAAGTGCGTCTTGTGGAAAACCAGCAGGATGTGATCCAGCAGGTGTCAAGAGATGACAGTTTGATCTAGGAGAGAAGGTCAAACAAGAATGAAAGGCTGAAAACTCTATAGAGCTAACAGACATCTTTTTTTGATCTGGCAGATCAACCACTGGAATAAAGATATCTTAAAATAGTTTATATTTTCTCCCTTATTGGCTTTGTTAACAAGTGTGGTTTCTGCTCAGCGGTTGTTAGTACTAAGAAAACCAAGGGCATGAGAAGTCAGAAAGCTTTTATGCTTGTCAGGATCTTGCTATTTCAATCACCGGCTGAGGGGTGTGTGTTACGCCACGTCTCATTCCTGATGTGTGGTTTCAAATCTAGTTCCTCCCTTCAGTTCCTGGTCCCTGGCTGCTTTCTTGAGGCACGTCTCCACGCTTCTCCACAGGTAGATTTTAAAAACGCTGCCTGTGACCTGAGATATACTGTGATGTGCTGAGCCTACCGGATGGAGTAGTTCCTTTCCCTCAGACCCCACACCTTGCTGCTCTGCTTCCTAGCCAAGTTCATTAATTTGCCACCGGGATGGCACTGAGGCTGGTTACTGATTCCCAGTTTGGAGTTAGTCTGTGCCAAGCAAGCTTGGAGTGCAGAAGGAGCTCACTCACGTCAGCCTATGCTGTTCCATGGAGACACACTTCGTGTGTTATCAGGTCAGCTTCGAGGCTCCCTTTTGACTAAGGTACAACGAGTACTGGAAGCACTGGGAAGCATTTTTCCAGCCCTTGACTGTTTCTGTTGTGGGCTTCTGTACCACCTTCCATTTTTCATAATTGTTGGAAGACAGGCACATGTGATGCATGTATGTGGTGGTCCGTCAATGGTCTTCTGCATGACCCTGGTTAGTCCTTGCGTAGATTATGTTAGACCTTCTTGTCCCGGCACGCCCTATGAATTTGTGCTAAATTTGCTTGGCAGTGACTGTAGCTCCTAAGGCCTTTTCAGTCATGGCCATTTTCCATGATCCAGATGTTTGTTCTGTAGCTATGACACAGATTATTTATTCCCAATTGTGTAACTTTTCACTGCTTTAAAACATTTTATCTCCTTAGGCTTGCACACCACTACAGCAATCAAGAGTGCTCAGAAGCCTTCACATGCTCGTATCTTCTACAGGTTCATCTGTGGGGAAAAACCTCCGAACTGCAGTTCTTACCCCTCTATGGAAGCTGCAAGATTCACTGAAGTTTGCAGCTGGGAAGTGAGTACATCATGGTTACCCAGCTTCCTCCGTTTCCAGCCCCACTGCTACAGGCATGCGCAGGGCACTGGGCTGTGGCTGGATCGTTAACTGAACTTTTAAACATAAGAGCAACTTTTAAATGTAAGGAACTCAAGAGTTACCAACTGTGTTAACCTGCCAAGCTGCCTGGACATCCAGCATATACTGAGGTTCTCATTGGCTATTAAACTGGCCTAATTTTGAAGGGGAAAAAGCAGATACAGGTCACACAGGAGGTCAGGTGAAAGCATGTGAAGATGTGCTGAATATTAAAAAAAAAAGACTAAACTCATTCCTTTGCCTTAATTCGTGTGGCCATTTGTCCTAACCGTTTTCTGATTAATAAAAGGGGGAGCTTTCCTGCTCTCTCCAGCTGTCTTTTGCAAAAGGATTGCAAAGCTTCAGGCAAAGCTGTTACTGGAGGAGGTTTAAAAATTAAACAGCTGTCATAACCAGAACCATCACAAAAATCAGGCTGATTATAATATGGGCTTACACTGGGCAGATGGTAACTATCTTCTTAATTACAAGTTTTAAGGACTTTCTGTCTCTCAGATCTTGCATGTTCTGTCTATGGAAGGCAGGGCTGTCAAACTGATTTTCACTGGGGCCCACATCAGCCTCTCGGTTGCCTTCAAAGGGCCGAATGTAATTTTATTTATACAGTCCTAAAATCACCTTTGGCCCTTTGAAGGCAACTGTGAGGCTGATGTGGCCCCCGATGAGCATGACTTTGACACCCCTGAGTAAGGGAAGGAACACCAACATCGTGAAGTATTACCCTGCTGTGTCTCATCAGGAAGGGGGTAAATTTGATTTCAACAAGAAAACCCACAAAACTTTTGGCAGAGATGTAACCTTTTTTGTCATTATTCTTTCATTTTACTTTTCCTTTAGTGCCTGAAACTAAAGGACTTAAATTTATCCCCGGGAGGGAGTTTAATCAACTACTCCAACAGGAACAGGATGGTACCCTTATTATTCCTACCTCAGATAACAAACTGCCTCTGGAGGAGGAGTTCCTCTGTTGTTGCTGAGCTACTTTTTTAATGTGTTTATTACCCCTGAAGTTTAAGACCTAAGCCTCTAATCTCCAAAGCAAAGCAGCGATTGTGACCCTGAGCGAAGGAGGTGCTGTAATGCTGTTGTTCAGTATTGCGCAAGCTGCTGAGTGCCGAGCTGTGCGGAAAGCCGCTGTCTCCTCCGGATATCAACTTCTGTGGGACGTAGTTTTCCTAAACGACACCAGGTGTTGTACAGTAAAACCGGGAGAGCAGAGGAGCAGAACCTCCTTCTTGGTGTGGCTCTTCCCACGTGTGTGTTGCTCTAGGCAGACACCTTCTACAGGTGAAAATGTGGGCCTAACCACAGGTGGATTTAAAAACGTTCACTGACCTTGATTCTTCTATAAACTTCCGAGTTCGGCATTTGAGTGCTGTATGAAGTTAGTGTCTGCAGAGAACGGTGTGTTTTCCCAACAGTTAACTTTTGCCTAAATCAGAGCGGTTTAGGCCACAGGGGACTGATGAGCCAGCCAAATACGGAACTGCAAACTGGCTTCAGCTACAATGCTGCAGTAAATGTGGCAATCGAGGAAAAGAAAGCGTGGAAAGGAGGGGATGACACAGACGAGACCAGACGACTTTAAGAGGGCCCTGCACTCTCCTGGTACTGTGCTTCGCTGTGGAGACCCCGCTGAAATGCTGCTGTTGTGCCAAAGGGAGGGCAGGGGAGGCAGCTGGTGGGACATGTTAGAGAAACGGATTAGCAAAATGAGCATCAGAGAGAAACTGTGAAAAGGGCACAGGAAGCAAAAGCCCCGCAACCATCACCCCTGTAACCAGCAGCCCTGACCTGCCACCCCTATCCCGCTCCATCCCGCACATGTGGAAGTGCTGCACAGCGCTTGGGGCCAGAGGCATCGAACCTCCTGCATGCAAGGGGATGAACAAGTGAGAGACAGCTGGTGGGTCCTTGTGAACTTCCCAAAAGAAACCACATTGCTGAGTCTGCCTCCAGATTTCCATTTACGCCAACCTGAAAGATGAGGATTTGGGTTTGATTCGAATTGATTAAATTCAGGCTTCAGTTGTTACATCATTTGTATATAGAAAGTAATTGCATTTTTGTTATCTCTTTTCCAGATATAGATTTGGCTGCTTTGCCAGAGTGAACATCAAACAATGTTTCCTTCTGAAAATCCTAGGGAATTAAAACTCATCTAGATAATTTCGTACTCATTTCCTGCATTTAGCATAGTTTTAATATTACTGGTCGACAGTATGACTCAAAGACTCTTTTACTCTTCAATTAAAGCAGTCAGTTAACTTCAAGCATTGATTTTCAAAATGAATATTTTACTTCCTAATCCTGCATTTGTGCAAGTCACAAAGTGTGTATTTCTGCATGAAGGAATTCACATCAGTGGTGAATCAAATTCTCCACTAGATGGTAATGTTGTTTCAGAACATTTGTGTTGAAAGGTCCTTCTCTGCCAACAAGTTTAAAAGGACGTGGAATCCGTGAGATTTGTCCAAGAAGTGATCTTTGGATGATTTGAGGAAGAAAAGAGTTTCCTTTTATTACAAAATCAGTTTTGGTTTGAAAAGGTTTTGATGAAAACTTTGTATGTACTGTAATTATTAGGATCACAGAAGTCTTAGTTCATGAAACAACTTCGAAAATGTCTAAAACCAATTATTGACAGACTTTGCTTTATTACAAAAAATAAAACTAGCCCAGATGAACTTTAAAGTGTACGTAGTTGAATCTCATGTGATCAGAGGATCCAGTGTTGACAGGGACTCTCTTCTTGAAGTAAGTGAAGTGATGATGTTCTCAGCCAGTGCCAGTGGAAAGCAAGTTATTGTCTGCAAATAGCATAATTCCGCTTTTAACTCTGGTGAATAACCTCTAAGAAACAAACAGACCTCATTTTAGGTTAGTGCTTGCAATACTGCAGTTCAGAACTATCAGCACACTCAGGTGGAATTTAATATAAGAGAGTTCACTGAGTTTCATGCTAAATCTTAGTACAGAAGCTGGAAACCTTAGGTCAAGATCTAAGGTGGAAACCATATTTAGCCTTAATGCTGCATGCTATTTAAAGACTTATTAAAATGGCCTAAGATATTGCTTGAGAGCAGACCTGCAGCTGTTTGCTTGTAGCACGTACAGGAACTGTGTTTCTCCTAGCGGGGCACGTGGGCCTTTTTTTTGTTTCCCAGAGTTTGTGTTTTGCTGAATGCAGATAAAGGTAAACCATGTTTCTGTGACAAAGGCCACCCTTTGGTCCCATCTCTGCAGCCCACATTCACTGTAAACAGTCAGGTGCTGGCTCCCTGACCTGGTTTTTATCACAGTGGACTAATATCGCCGGAAGCCCCACTGCAGCAATGGTCTCCGGATCACCTGAACACAGCAGCCTTTCTGATGCTCTTCGCAGAGCAAACTTTCAGAAAAGCCTCTGGCCAGCCCATCTTCTACCCACAAAACAATTTTCTGTCCATACTCAGTGTATGTTTTTTCCTTGCTCTTTTTCCTAATTTGCACCTGCTAGTTTTGAGGCAGAGCGTGTCAGGTGTCCTTATCAGATTGATGGATTGTCTTCCCACAGGCGAGGACAGTACTTGACCCCACAATTTCGTCCTGAGCCGGGTTTGAGCGGCAGAACCTGTTTGGAGCTGCTGTGGGCTGACCGGTGAGCTCGCAGGCACACGCGGTGCTCCCCAGGTAACTCACCACTGCCCGGAACACAGGGCCTGCTGAGAAAAAGATGGGTGCATGTGAATTGTGCCAGAGCTGATTTTTACTGGAAAATTAATTCATGATCCATGTAGTGAACAGGAAAATCTGTTTTGGTGATATTTTTCCTTTTATTGAGAAAAAGATCTGAACAAAGTAGATGTTCTTGTATAAGTTGAAATGTTATTAGCTGGTTTTGTTGTATTGCACCCATATTGTTCTCATAATCTCTCAATATTATGAAATCTAATTTAATACTGGTTGTTTTAATTTGGCAATTTAGTAGACTCTTATCCGGCAAAAAAATTCACTATTTCCACTTATCATCTGAAATTAAAATCCTGGCGATCTTACAGCTGCCTGTTAGAAAACATCTAGTTAGAAAGCATCATTCCATTTCTCTGCTCCTCTATAGAGCTTTTCATTTTCAGATTTCAAAAGCTTTAGAGAAGACATCCCATTTCTCTCCTTCTATCAGCACAGTAGCGGAGACAGAAAGAGTTTAAACGGCCCTGTTGGGGCTCACCCTGCTCTGCAAGGGCAGAGGCAGGGGGGAGATGGATGCTGGAGAGGCCTTGGCCCCTCTCCACCAGCCCAAGCCCCGAACAGCCCTGCCTGCCCTGGGTGTAAACTCCAGCCAGGCTGCAGCGCACAGTGGCACGGGGCCAGGGGAGAGAAGCTGAACTGTAGCAGCAGAAGTATTGACAGATGTGACCGAGCTGGGGGTGGTGGTGCTCAGATAAATGAACAAGCAGCAATCTGCATGCCACCAAGGTCTTTAAAATATACTTTTCACTTTTGACTGTATATTAGGTATGTAAACTGTATGTTCTAAACGGAGCACGATTAAACATATCATTAGCTTTAGAAAGCTGAAATATGCAGCTGTTCTTGCAACGGTGAGCCCTAAAATGAAATGACCCCCAGATTTATGTTGCTGCTAGCTCAGCACTGCGGTCACCGCTTACTTTCAGCAAAAGGTAATTAACTTGCTTTGTCCAAATTAATGTATTTCTAAAAAAACCCGAACCAAACAAACACCCAGCCCCAAGGGCCCTGAGGCTAACACTTTCTCACATGCAACAAGAGGAACACGTGCAGCAGCAGTGAGCGAGGAGAGGCAGGGCAGGGACCCCGGGGCAGCAAACACCCCTGAGCTGGTACGGGAGATGCTGTGTCCCGCGGGACGTGTGAGAAGGGCAGGGCCGGGCCGAGGGGAGCCCAGCTGCACCCAGCAGTGCCCAGAAAAAGCCTCCAGCTCCACCTTTGGTGCGAGCAGGGCTGGCAGACCCGGGGGAGAGCAACACTGCCAGTGCCAGAGGGCAACACGGGAAAAGCATCAACAGGTGAGAGCTGCTGGGCATCGCTGAGACAGGATTTAAATTGATTTAAACAGCCTGGTCTCCTAGATTAATCACCTGTGTTTCTGCCTATGTGTTCTGGAGGAAGACCACTCTGGAGCACAGCACACACAGGCTGGAGGGCCTCCAGGTTTTGCCCTGTTCATACCTCCTGCTGCAGAGCAAAGGGCTTGGTGGGGTGAAGCAGACACCACCTCCGGAAAATGCTAAACTGCTCCAGCTGAGCTCGCTGTGCTGAGGACACGTGTGGTGAGACCCTGGGCTGTGTCTGCACAAGGCACCGTGCAGAGACCAGGGACAGGATGAGATGGACAAAATTTCTTGGGCTGTTCACGGGATTGGAAAAGGAACTGTGGCCTAACATAACCTCACGGCTTGGCTTACCACAGGCTATCTGCCTGTTTCTGCAGCACTTCGCAGCTGGAGCAGAGCTCTGTGCTCCTGCTCTGCATTACTGTCCACACATAGACCAGCATGGGAGTGTCTGCTTGAGCTCCCGCTGGTGGTGTGTAAGATAGATAGAAAGATGCATCCTGAGCATCCATGGGTCACGGGAGCAGCACAGCTGGCCAGCTGCAAGCTGCATCCCAGCACAACCCATTGCTGTGAAAGATGCTGAAAAATCACTCCCTCAATTGCAGTCCTGAGTGCATCCTGGATTCATCTGCTCTGGGCCTTTTCAGCCAGCTGACCCCTCTGCTCTAGGTCAGAGAGATGGAGATGAGCTGAACGCCTCACCGGTAGCACCCGTGTGCTGTGAAATGTGAGCGGGGCTGAGGGAAGTAAGTCTGCAGGGGTGAGAGGTGGGTTAACAACGCAGGACAGCTCTGCTGATACTGATTTGGGTGGTTGGGGCAAACCTCCTGCAGAAGATCTGGAAGTGGCTGAACGGTGTATGTGGTGTGCTGCAAGGTGACTCTTTGATGTCATTAGACAACAATCAGTAGAGCTATGGGTAAACACAAATGCTGAACAGGAAAATAAGTGCATCATTTTGATGTCCAGAGATCTTAAGGAAAAATATGCTGATGATGCAACAGGTACTCTGGTCTTTTTGAACCTAATATCCAGAACAGGCAGGAAGCATTAGAGCAGAAGCAGGATTTCCTCCTAGTAATTCAGTTTCCCACTTTTAGTCTAGTTACATCGTACTAAGTGATGTCATTTTTATTTTTTTTTTAAGTTACAGACTGAGCAAAAGCACAGACAAATGAAAAAGAGAGAAAGAAAAGGAGGAGCACATGCAGTTACATTTCCTTTGGCATGTGCAGCAGTGTAGCCAGAAGCGGCTCGTGGACAGACCGCATCTCAGGGCCGTGACCAACCTGTCCCAGTGCCTGCGCTGTCCTCACTGCACTCCCTCAGAGCAGCTGCTGCACAATGGGTCTGGGTTACTTTCCATGCATACTTGTTTGTAACTACTAATGAAAATCAAGCCTAAAATATTGTGTTTCTTCAGCTATGTCTTCTTAATGTAGCCGTTGCCAGCCGCCTGATCAGACTGTGGATTTCACCTCACTCTAGTTGTCTGATGGCTCTAATTTTCTTTGTTGTTGTTGTTCTCTGCAGAGCTTCCTGTTCATCTAGATAAATCTTATTTGTTGATGATCTTTCTCTAATATTTTTGTAGGATATAGAAAGCTTTTCTTACCAAAAATCTGCAAGTTAAGTAGAATTTTTTTTTTTCTCTCTCTACTCTAACCTTTACGTTTAAGAGCAGTGACCAACACAGCCTTTAAAATTACTCCTCTAGAGGTTTGGGTTTTTTTTCTAGAAATGCTGACTTGTGCAAGGTGCCACGGGAAGAGAGGCAAAGGGAGCGGGGGGCTGAAGCAGAAAAGGTTCGTTTCTTAGGGGAAGCACCACGCGGGACATGCCCTGCCAGCTCTAAGAGGTGCGATAGGGCAGGCTGAGGTTTCGGGAGGTTTGTGCTGTGAATCGGGCTGCTGTGACCCACGGGCAGGTGTGGCTGGCGTTTATGGGAGCTGAGCCTCTTCGACTGGGAGCCCCAGCAGAATGCAAATGCGGAAAAATTGGCAGGAGGGTTGTGCTGGGGGCAAAGCCAAGAAATCACATCCGCCCCGGGGCTGAGTGCCGCGGGCCAAGCGTCACGGATCCTCCCGGAGGGTCAGGCAGCCCCAGCAGCTCCGCGTGGCTTCGTGCCCTGGGCCGTCACTTGGCAACGACCCGTGTCCCGCTCCTGGGGGCGGCCGGCGCTGCACGGGCCCCTCCTTGGGCCAGGGCGGGGGTCGGGGGGACGCAGCCAGCGAGGGGAGGGACCCCGCGGCAGGTGCTGAGATCCCGCTGGAAAGGTCACCGTGTATCTTCCTGAACATGCCATAGAAACCAGGCTGGCAGAGGGCAGACGCAGAGCCGCAGCAGCAGACCTTGAACCCTTGTGCAAATTTGCCAGGGGAAATGGAAAAGCAAACACGGAGGAGCCCAGTGAGAGCTGTGGGGTTAGAGCTACCTCCGAATAGCAGTTTTAGCTGGAGCTGGTTGTGAATTCTGCAACCAAATGCTTTTCATCAGCTGTTGCCTGCTCTGATCAGACTTGATATTTTTTTCATTAGGATGTCTATGTATTAAACAAATCTTTATCACTTTCCTTTTTTTGTTGTTGTTGTTTTCATTTTCTCTTTCTTTTTCTTCCATTTTCTTTTAAGACAGAGAGAGAACAAAGAGTGCTCGTAAGGACAAAACAGGCTACTTGGTCATGACATCCCATGAGTGCCTTTCGTGCAAGCAGCCAGCAGTGGGATGATTAGAGCTCTCCTCTGGGACCAGGAAAAAACCCAACTCTGGATGCAGCCCCTGCCAGCTCGAGGCCGAAGGAGCAACACTCGCTGTTTTCCCTCCCAAGTGTTTTCTCTGTGATAAGGAATGTGTTTTTCAGTGGTTTCTGCGAAAGCTCCTATGCTTGTTGTAGAAAATTGTTAATTTTACAGATTTTTTTTTTTTAATTTTTATTTTTATTAATGGTTCCCCTCACCTTGGGGCAGGTGGAACAAGCGGCTGGCTTGCCAGCCCAGGGAGGAGGACAATCAGTGCTGAATGCCTCAGACCAGGCTCTTGGCTGATGGAGCGTCTCTTGGCTTTTGCAAAGTCCTTCAAAAGGTCTTGGGCTCCTTCCAACCCAGGACAGGAAAGACCTTGAAATTTTATAGCTTTGTGATATAAGGAAACTATTTTCCGCCAGACACTGTTCCTCAGAAAATATGTTTGGAAGCAGCCAAGGAAACTGTGAGAACAGCTAAGTCTTCTTGTGTCAAGCCTACTTTTAGTGGGATGAAGGAATGGTGGGGTTTGCTTCACTTCAGGGCTTTTAATGTCATGCCTGCCTTACTGTGTGAGTTTATAACAGAGCAAGAGTTTCCTGAAGCATTTTCGCCCAAAAGCTGTCGTTCCAAAAATCAAGCGGAAGGATATTTCTCTTTGAGACTGCGTTGGGAATCATTGGGACCTTGAGCCTGGCGCAGGAGAAGGTAGACAGCCTAACTACCTGTATGCAGCTCCAAGGTAAGATAACCGTACATCTTAGGGAAACACGTTTTAATGATGGTGGGTTTAAAGGCAAAAAAGTTTGCACGAACAAATGTTTCCATCACTGCTACTCTGTTGCAACTAATTTACTGGCAAAGCTTCTTGAGAGTTGAACTGTCACTAAGTCATGAGTGAAGTCACTGGCAATTAAAGATGAGCGAATGTCAGGATAACTAGGAGCTATATTCGGAGACGGCACTTATCCGTGTGTGTTAAGAACTTAGTGAAGTGTTTTCATACATGATTACTCTGGAGATACATCTTTTTCATTGGTGTTTTGGTAGTTGCTGTCTCAGATGAACCCAGAGGTGAGAATTTTAACAAAAGTTTTCTTTCAGATTTTTTACTTCTCTGCTTTCAATATCCAGAATCATTTCCACTTCAGTTTAGCTTGAGTTGACTGTTACTTTTACTCAGATGAGTTTACACTTTTTGAAAGGATAGGCAGTAAAAGTTTGTTTATGGCACCATTAATTAATTAATAATTCAGCATGTGCATTATTTATTTTGTACATTACAATTGTCTCTTTGGCTTAGATGTTCTCCATTTGTTGACTGATGCCTGTCTCTGAAAACGAATTTCTAAACAGCAATAATTCCAACTCTGTCTAGTTCCAACAGCCTGCATGATAAAATGGTGGGTTTTGATTAGATGTATAATTTATTCCTGGACTGATAAGTAGAAGGCATGGCGCAATCACTCTGCAAGTTTCTTGACATGAAAGCTGTGTGTGTGCTCTGTATAGATTCTTTTGATGGATTGGTTAGCCCACCCCAACATTACTAGCTAACTTTGCACCAATATGGAACATTAAATATTTCTCTGGATTCCCCTCTGAGAGCCATCCCTGCTGTAGGTTGCCAGGAGGGAAGTTGGGCCCCTTCATAACAGACAGTGACTTCCATTTTCCACGTGCTTTTCATAGAGCACACGTGAAGATATAGCTCCTTGCATCAGTTCCCCTCTTGGGTCTGTTCCTCTCCTCCACGTAGTTTCAAGTCAGCCTTGTGGTCTCTGCTGCTTTGTCACAATAAAATTTTTTGTAGGGGCAGTGGGGGAAGCTGGTGGCTGAGGTGAAAAGACAGCGAGTGGCTGAGAAAAAGAGATGTTTTGGGTGGTGTGGAACAAAGTGAGAAATGGGAGCGATCTGCAGTCGGGGAGAGGAGGAAGGAGAGCAGAGCGAGGTCAGTGCCCTGGCAGCGTAACAGAAAGCTGAAATGTGTCTTCACCCCAGTGACTGCTTTGGACGTCAGCAGCCATCAGCAGAGCAGTAGTACAGAGCAAACAATGAAAGTGCTCTTTTTTTAATGGCACGTATTACACTTGCCATATATTACAACCAGATAGTGATTAAGTAGCCAATGTATCATCAATGCACAGTTAAACATAACCCTTGCGAGAACGCGTATAAACCTTCTATTTAACAGAGCTCCCTTTTCCAGTGTCATTCGCAGAGGCTTATCTGTGTAAAGACATACCAGAGCAAACCTCCTGCTAATATCGCTTATCTAGGAGACACTTAGGGCCTCTGAGATGATCCTTAACTCATCTTTGTCTCAGAGTGCTGTCTGATGTCTTTCTTAGGCAGACGTATCTTCTTATGGTCTTCCTTTCTCCTCCCTGTAGACTCCACTGCAGGGCTTGCCTGCTAGCTCTGATATCTGATTTGCACAGACGGTGGCTGATCCATTTCCACTTTAGTAGTAGCTTTGATGAATCTTCCTTGTACTGCACTGTGCTCTCATTTGTTATCCATCCAACCATCCATTAATGTCTAAAATGTGGAGGGATAACAATGTTTAGAAGTATTCTCCTCAGTTCCTTTGTGGTTCCCAGTGTCTCTGATCTGTTCAGTAAAATTCCCTTTGCATTTGTGTTCAGAATTGAAGTTTACTTCTCCATCAATCTTAATTTCCACACCACTTTGAGTCAGTAAAATCTACCGGTTCTCCTCCATTCCCAGAACAATTATCTCTTTTTATGTCATAGGACCAACTCACAAAGTTTCCAGCCTGAATGACCCTACTTTTGCAGTCTGTTTTGCTACATTATTCAGTATCCTTTTTATCTTCACTGCCTGTATCAGCTTCCTGCTTTGTAAGTTTGCTTTTTTCAGTTTCCTTGCATTGTCAGCCTTCGCAGTCACACAACATCGCATCTGGCCGATGATTCTGATATCATCTGTGACATCTCGGTCTTCCAGGATTTTGAGTGATGTTCACCACATCCCTGTCAATGGGATTCCTCAGTCAATAAATGGAAGAATTAGCAAGAGTGTTCAAAAACCTGCTTATCTTACTGTACTCTCTGCTCTGAATGACTGTGAAAAAGCTGCTTTCTCAGTTGCTGCATAAAAAAAACTCCGGGCTATTAACAAACCTTTAAATGGTCCAACTCTCCACAGATCAAACGTGTTCTCAGGGTTTATAAAATATATGTGTTGATTTGGATGCCACAGGATGCTTTGTACTGTTGATGTCCCTAATGCAGTCTTACCATCCTAATACTATTTCTGTATTCTGAGCTTGACGTGGCAATTTCAAAATCAGGAATACCTTGATTGTCTCAGATTCTCCAGAATGTTCTTGACAAGAACATGCATGATACAGAAATAAGCTTTCTCCTCCAGGCATTTAATCAAGATACCTCCTTCTACTCACGGGCAACATTTTTTGTTTTGTATGATTTATGCCAAAAAGTTCGTTTGTGGCAGCAATACAGCATCCTGTATTTGACAGCTCAGGCACGATTCTTCCATTCTATAGGCTGCATTTTCATTATGCAAGGCTGCAATGGGTTTCCACAATCCAACATGTTTTTAAAACCCAGATCAGGAGAGAGGTAAGAAAATGAGATTTACGTATTGACAGACAGAGCTGTTAATTTTTCACAGTCTTTTAGTTCGGGATTTTTTTTTTTTAAACGTATAAATGTTTAACATGATCTATGATGAACTTCTTGGCCCTCAAAGCCTCTCATCCTGCCAAAGCTTCTTGTCATGCAGATATGACTTTCCTTGTCTTCAGCTGAAAGGGACAGAAGATGGGAACGCTCAGCAGCTGGCAGGAGCAAGCTCTTAATTATCAGCGAAACGGAACGTCTCGCAGTGCTCCTTGCCAGGCAGCCAGCACCAGCTGCTGTAATGACAGCTTCTGGGGCAATGCTGGTTGGCACGGATCATACACCTTGCTGAAATTTCTTTGTAATATTGTGTAAAAGGATGTCTTCTCATGTTCCATTGTCATGCAACTACGCTAACTTCCCTATTTCCCACCAATTTGCTAATACAGCTCCCCACTGTCCTTAATTTTGCTCTTGACTCTCGGGGCAATTTCAGGCAAAATTGCTTTTGAGTATTTTCCGCTGACAAATTGGACATATAGGCATTTCCAGGGACCCTGGTAAAGTTAATCTATGCCAGTAGCTTAAGTGACTGCTCTTGTTTGCATGAAGCCTGAATGGTTTAAGTGTATGTTTTTCCTCCATTAAGTGCTCCGCTCAGGACCTGGTTTCACACCTGGTCACTGTCTGAACCTGAATGAGAAAGTCTTGCTGGGGGACCCACCACATTTGCCTCTTTGAGCTGTGTCTCAGCACGGATAAAAGCAGCCTGCTCTTCTTTGCACAAACACCTGGGCAGGCATTTCTCCAAAACACAGGGCTACCTTTACAGAGGCGACCACATGGGACCATCGTGTGTGAAGATCAGATTTCACGTAAGATATTGCTACAGCGTCCAGCTCAAGCTAAGTTTGCTTTGCAGAGGGACTTCCAGCTTGGGAATTCTGCAGCCAGACCACAGCTCCTCCCTCGCCTTGCATGAGGGAAAGGGAGGACATTTGTGCCAGGTGTGGGATCTGGTGTAACATAAAGGGAGGAGGGCAAGGATTTGGGTCAGGTGTGAAGCAGAGAAGGCAGCCAGAAAGGCTTCTCCAGGGCATGAGAAAGGCGAGGGGAGGAGGGACAGGAGAGCCCGGCCTGCCATGAGATGAATGCAGGGTGGAGCTGGTGTGTATCTTTATTGCAACAACTATTTCCATCCTGAACAGCCCGAGGTAGGTCTAGTGAAGCGATAAAACTTGGGGGTTTATCTGTGCACTATGAGAAAACACATCAAAACTCACTGCTGGATCCAACTATCCTCTCAATATTTTTGTTTAAAGGAGTGGGGTTGGCCCACTGCAGAGAAAATGTAACACAGGAAAAAGGCTCTGCTTGCTGTTTGGTTAGGAAGTATATCAAAATAGATTTCAATTATTGGTAAAAATAGACTTCCTTGATATGAAGTAAGACAGACGAATCTTCACCTTACTTCTCTGGGTGGTCAGGTGCTGAACTTCTCCTGAGGCATTTCTCCCTCAGGAAGGGTCCTCCCACCAGAGGCAGCGTGGCCGGGCTGTCGGGACCTTGTAGGAGGTTGCTGTCCCCCCTGTACCAAGCTCTGCAGCTCCCCAAAAACCTTGTTCCTCAGCTTTGTGTTGGTTTGGCGGTGAACCGAGACCTGCTAAACGCGAGGGCTGACACTGATCTCTGTGCTGCTGTCTCCACAGCAGCATCAGCACCTGACGAATGTGTACGTGCTAGGGTGTCCCGCTTTGCCACCTGCAAGGACAGGTGAAAGACTCTTAAAAAGTGCTAAGCACTGACCTAAGCCTGCCCCTGCTGACGTCAGCGGGGATTTTTGTGTTGACTTAGAGAGCAGATTTTCTGAAAATGCCAAGTTAGTGTTTACTCTGCTGCCTGGCGTGAGGTGGAGCCTGTGCCTGTCAGCGGGCTGACCAGCAGCGTCCCCCAGCTCCCCCCAGCCCCGTGCAGCCGCAGGAAGAGCGAGCCCCGCTTACAGGTGAGCCAGGTGCGACACAGGGTGGAGTGGGAAGACGAGATAGCTTTGACCTGATGAACCAGATCATCTGGATGTGCTTCAGCAGGGCATACCTGCGCAGGTTGCCGCTCTGTCCCAAGGCGAGTGCCTGGAGCCATGCAGTTTATTATCCCATTTCTGACCTGGGGTCAGATGCCTTCAGTGAACTTATCCTTCTCAAGCACACCCCTACCTGATTTATTTGAATGTTGGGCTGGGTGAGCCTGGTGAAGGAAGGTAGTGTTACAGCATCATTGTCTTTTCGTTTGGTAGATCCGGTTTGCTTTACTTAAATGCCTTTTTCTGCCCTTGTAATGACATTGTTTGTTTTGGAGGGGATTGTTTTCTTAATCTATGCCGTCTCACAGAAAACAGTGCAGCTTTTATCTCCATTATAATTGTTTCAAAATTGAATTTAAAGCACAGGACCAGATTCTCACTTATTTTATTCAGGAAATCTTCGTGCTGAACCTAAAGTTGCAGTCCTGATCTCAAGTGAGTGGCAAAGAAAACAGAATCAAGCTCATGTTTCCATTTCTATACACATTTGAAGAGTCAAATCCTGTTTCTGCAGAAACCCATGCCTAAACTTGCCTATGATTTTCAAAATGGCAAAGACTGAAGATGTCAGTCAAATATATATCAAATACATAGAATCTGATGTTAAAAGTTAGCAGTTAGTTGGTGTTCTTGTGTAGTGTCCCCCTATCCTTGAGAAACTTTTGTGCCAGCCTGCAGACTGAAGGCCTCAGGAACCTGCTCCATAGCTGCACTTTAGCAGTAGCCCCAATGTTTTCTTTTATTCAGACTGTTAGTTTTCTATCAGAGTACCTACCTTTTGTGCTAGACACTGTATAAACACAGCACTTGATCTTCTGCCATCCAGTGCCAGACTGAAAGCAATGGCAAGACTGCCTGATATTTCCTTTTTTAAGTAAAGTGATACGTTTCTTCTTGGGTTAAGTTAATCATGTTTCATCATTCATACCCTCTAACCTGTCATGGAATGGCTTCTTATTACAGAACAGGAAAACGCCTGACCTTTTTTAATAGATTTTAAGGTCAAAAGGGACTATGTTGACACCTTCTGCAAAATACAGACCATAGAATTTCTCCCAGGGATTTCAGTATGAAGTCCAGTAGTCTCAAGAGGAAATAATAGAACGGTTTCAGAGAGACATTGAGTCTTGATATAAAGGCTTTAGGTGGTAGACAATTCACCACAGCTCTCACTGAAGTCCTCCAGTTGTCAAGCAACTTCACAATTTAGATTTTGCACCTCATGTCCAATAGCAATTTTTCTAGCTTCAGTCTTGCGTCACTGGATCTTACTGTTACATTCAGTAGCTACTACTGTGAAAAACGTTCTCCCCTCACAGAGATGGGGTTTCCCATATTATTTTTTATAATCTCAACTGACTGAACTCCTTGTGTTTATCAGACTTCAGAAGGATGTTATGGTTCTTTTTAGGGGTCCTTTCCATTACCCTTTAAGCAGAAAACTACTGGCTTTTGTCACTTGGCAGACACAAATAAGATTATTTGGGTCCTCTCCAGTTATCCTCTTTAGAGAATTTCATACCGGAGATCCTCCTTAAGGCAGCTAATTCCTATATGTGGAAGCTTAAATAATAGGTCTCCCTATTTATAGCTACGCTAAGTTTTCCATTTATTTCCACCCTGGTCTTGTGGGTAAGCCTTTGCCATGCCTGCCATTTCTGAGCAATGAGCACACTGGGAATTTGTGTGACTGTGCACTGGGAGAGCAGCACAGGAACACTAGCACCTGTACCACTACCTTCCAGGTTTTGTGTGGGCACAAAAGTAATGATACCACTAGGAATAAAGGAGAAAAGACAAATTTTTAAAACAAACAAAAACCAAAAACAAACACAACATTCTTCAGCTAAACAGCAATGTTCATTTTGAAGTTCTGATCCTGACTTAACGTTTACAAACCTTTTTGCAAATTGCTTAATATAATAATGGCCATTGGGATGCAAGCCATGAGCTGACACATCAACTAGGAAAAAAACTTGGTAACGTGCTTTGTTATAGAGATCTTGGTTCAGCTGCTTCCATACAGTTGTCTAATACTACCTGAGAATACTATAGGGTACCCACCTCTTCACCAGCTATAGATTGCTCATATATTCATATCTCATGACAGATTTCCTGTGTGTCATATCTGTGAGCTGCATGTGGGTGTCTCATGTACCCTGCAACCTCTTAAATGGCACCATATGCACAGATGTGGACAAGGAGGGAAACCATGCATTTGTTTACTCTGAAACTTAAATGATATACAGGTACAAATTACTATATTTGGATGTCTTTAATCAAACAAGTCTGAATTGGTTGTTGCATCCCTACAGAGCCACTATCATGGTTTTCTGGAGTATGTATGGTTTACACTGTGTGATCATTTGCAAACTATTGTATCATCAATGAGTTTGTGTACCTAGTTACAGTAAAGCTGCCTTTAACTAAACTACAATTTCTTCTGAAGAAAAGACTGTGAAGAAAATGGAAAACACATTTCCATTTTATCTATGAGTGAAGATATTATAAAATAAAGTGACAGTACTAATGAAAAAAAAGCTACATTGAAGGAGCCACTGAAGAGCAGGGCGGGTCTCTGAGCAGATATGAATTAGAAACTATTTTCTCCATCTTTGTGTCTCTGGTCATGGTAAGGTACCATGTGATAGAGATTATGAATTGATTGCTAAATGTCCATTTATAAAATACTGTGCTTGATAAAGGTTATGTGGCAGTGGACAGGGCATGAATTGAGAAGCTCTTCATGTGCATACATGAGCTGGTGTGGAAAGTGGATTCAGGAGGCTTTGGGTGTACTTTGTAGTCCATGAGCATTGTGTGAGATAAGAAAAGGGAGAGAAAAATCAGAGACACTTGAATCACTAGTCATGTGTCCATTCTTGGCATTTCAACTGTATTTCCATTTTGTCAGATAACCTTTTACAGAGATTGTTATGGCTTTAGCTGAGGGCAAACTGACCCTTAAGGAAATGTACCTGGTCACCCAGCTGCTGCCTGGGGTGTTCGGGCACGCCAGGTCTAGCACAGGAGCCCCATGAGGTGCCCAGGAATGGGGAGCTCCAGAGTTCTGCGTTTGGCTCTAACAACAACTGAATTTCTGAAGACCTTAGATTTCAATCAGGCGTAGCAATAACAGAGCTCATAAGGACTGTGGAAACAAACAGGGCCAGCTTGCCACAGGCTTCAAGCCTACCTGTAGAAACTACATCACTGGTTCAGACGAAGTGCTGAAGAACATGCCAGTGCCTTGATATCTGATTAACACCAAAGCAGGAGAGGAGGAGGTCTTTCAGTTTGTGCTGTATCTGAAACAGCCACCCCATGTCAGAGGCTTTGACTTTTTAATTTGCTGTCCTATCAACACCCAGGAGGGTGAAACTGGGAAAGGTTTTCCTCAGAGTATTAGGAGATAGGGCTTAGGTTGGAGGAGCCCTGCAAGGCAGGCAGAAAGAAAGGGCTGATTCTTTTGCAAGTCAAATGTTTGATGTATCACCACTTCAAATGATAAAGGAGAGGCTTTCAGAAAAATTGAATCTTTCTATACCCTGACAATTCCCCTCCAAAACTGACTCCTCTCTCTCTTGGCCTCAACCCGGTCAAGTTAACTAACTCAAGGTCTTCCTAGTTCAAACCTCATCACAAACTCTTCCTTTCAATTCAGTCCACACTTGTTCAGCCCATATCCATACAATCCAGTGGTACAGCCACAAGTAACATTACTCACTTGTATTCTGATCCAGCCAAAAGTAACAAAATATTTACAAGATGCATCAGTGTAGCCATTCACTTCAGAAAAAAAATATGTCAGAATGTTAGGACTTTGGTGGAAAATACCACAATACCAACATTATTTTCAACAAAAATCTAAAATTCTTAAAGGTAATACATGCCTGCACAATGCGACATCTATTATCAACATTTTGTTCAGTTGTCCCTAGTGTAGGCTACTGAACAACTGAAAATGAACTGGCTAAGCACCAAAGCTGAGAAATAAATGTCTGCTGCTGGTTTCTTACCTACCATGAACTTGCCTATACAGGCAAACATATAATTAATTACCTGCAGGTCATTTAAGGATATGACAGCAAAGAATTTCATTAGGAAGAAAGACTATGTTTCATTTGGGTTTATGAAAACTTCTGCATTACCACAAATCAGTCGGGACTTTGTCTACACACTTACTTGGTTTAGGCTGAGATTCATAGCACTGATAGCATATTTATTCATTACTGGTTTTCTTACAGGAAGTCTGAAATAGGAAAATTTAAGAAGGTCATTAGAGACAAGAAATGAGTAGGGTTTTTACTTTAAAAAAAAAAAAAAAAAAAGAGGGCGAACAAGAAAAGGAGTAATTCCACTTCCTGGATTTTTGCAAATAGTAATCCAAAACATGGTAATTTTGGTTATGGGGATGTAAGAAAATCACCACAAGTCAATAAAAGTTCAAATTAATTACTAAATTGAGATCCAATAGTGGCTACGTCACTTTGCCACTAGAGGGTTTGGAAATGTATAGATCAGTTTATAGACAGCGTATCAGGAAAATTTTCATTTTACATTGTAAACAAGACGGGTCACAGCATTTCCCTTAATGACTTCTGTTCCAAATGGCTACATTTATTTCAGGAGATAATTTTATTTAGAAACGAGAGATGGAAAGCTCACAGCATCTAAAGTCCCTCCATGATTAATTGCCATTACTACTTGGAAGTTAATTTCTAGCCTGTATTTGCTCCGCTACAACTCATAGCCTTTGAACTTTATATTACTTTTGCCATATTGAACTCACTTTCATTTTTGAATAGAGAGTAGTCTCCTTGGGACAGCCAGAAGGTCACGGTGGCCTAGTGGCAGCTCGACACGCAGGGCTGCAGGAGGCCTCTGCTCTTTTTCAGCTCTGCTGTTGGCCACTGGCCGGTTCACTCAAATAACCCCTCTATGACTTATGTAAGGATATAAATCTCAGTGAAATGCAACCAAGGAGACTGTTTAAATAAAACACCACCACCCCTGACTTTTTTTTTTTTCATCTAAGTCAATTGACACATTGAGTAAATTCCCTTAAAACCCATACTTCTGAGATAAGCACATAAATACAGCTGCTTTCTGTGGTCCTGGATGTGCAGGACCATGCACTGGTGCAGGTTTTTTCCCCAGCTCACCAAAGCTCCCAGGGAGCAAAGGGTTGGTAGCCCACCCTCTTCCCTGCTGGCCTCCCCCAGGCTGCTGGGCTTCACGCTTCTCCCAGCCAGACGTGCTCCAGCCTCTGGGGACCCCAGTGCCAGCCAGGAACTGCTCCGTGGTAGCAGGATACGTAGCAGGGAGAATCACGCCATCTGTCATAGGAGCAAGGGCCTCTTAATCGATCAGCAATCTTGGTGGACGAAGTTAAATTGGAAATATCTGCCAGCACTATCTTGTCCAGGCTGTTATTTCTCATTTTTTCTCAATTAAAATAATATACCAATAATATCTGATTCTGGCAGTACTCAGACTACAGAAGAGTAGTGTGCAGTGAAGCTGTTTAGGTCAAGTCAATTAAAAAGTTGAAATAAATTATTTAAAAATCATTACTATTCAGTAGAATCCATTTTTGAGAGTGCTGTTCATGCAGCTAGCTTTGAGATGTTTGAGGGTTTTATTTTATATCATTTAGAAAATAAAGCCTATTACCATTTTGGATTTGTGCTGGAAACGGTGTTGATGATACAGGGATGTTTTCACTATTGCTGAGCAGGGCTTACAAACAGTCAAGGCTTTTTCTGTTTCTCACATTGCCCCATCAGTGATAAACAAAATATGCGTATACCTATTAGATCTACTCATTTCTTCTGGTTGCAGTGAATTCCACCATGAGTGAGAAATCCAGAAAATGATTTTGTTGTTGTTGTTTTGCTTTGGTCTTCATTTATTTGGTAAATACTTCTATTCATAAACAGAAATTGTTTTAAGACAGCAAAAGTAAGGCATCGCATATCCTGTGTCCACATTTACATGAGCATTAATTACCCTTATTTGCTGGTGAAGTGCGTGTGGGGGGGTGTTAGGACTGCTCTGCACAAGTGGTGCCAGTGAATAAAGGGGCCCCAAGGGGCCGATCAGATTGTCAGACTTTGGGATGGGAAGCAGAAGCACAGGGAGGTGACCCAAAGTGACACATCGTAAGGCAGCAGCAGAGGAGATGTAATCCAGGCCTCCTGACTTCACACCTAATGCCCTTTTTCTGGGGTGACAACTCATCCCCCCCCAAACCAAAGCTAACGCTTTATCTAGGCCTGCTACCTGTCTCTGGGTTGTGCAGTCCGCCCTCCCAGTCCCCCTCTCCACATTTCCCTGCACCCCAGCACCTGAGCCCTTCTGCAGGGACTACACAAAGTCCCCGTCTGTAGTTACCTCTCAGTAACTGTCGCGTGGATCTCAGAATCTCTTGGCTCAAGGTGCCACCAGAAGAGCGCTTTTCTGGCAGTATTGTGCTGAGGCTTTCATTTTACATTATTTGTGTTATTCTGTGTCACGGAGGCAACCCAAAAGTCAATTTAGGTGGACAACAAGTTCCAAAACAGACTTTTTTCTAGCGGGAAATGTATAGCCAATAAACCAACTGGAAACAGGATTTATAAAAATTATTTAGCTCTCCGAAAACGTAAAACACAGATTCAGATAGCAGTTGAGATTATTGGGGTATGACCACGTAAGAATAACGAGAATTCACAGTGTACATGCATTCACCCACAGGAAACAAAACTAGAGGCCTCTCACTCATGGGTACCCAGAAGAAATCATCGCTTGCCTGGGTTAGGCGAGGACTCGCTCAAGGATATTTCCAGAAGAGAAAAACAACCACTCACCAAACGAGGAGGTGAGGTGAGGTGCTCTCAATCACACGAAGTCTTCTCAGACAGCATCCCGGTCTAAGGGGAGGGCTCCGTTCGCAGACCCGCTGCTCCAAGAAGACCACTCCAAGGGGCCTTCCGTGGGGCTCCGTTTTATAGCCTGGTCAGATCTGGCTGTGGCCATTACAACATGGTCCAGAAGCTTCCCTGGGCACCTCCTTTGCTGAGGACCCTGTCAATCGACTGAGGGTCCCACCTCTCCTGCCCCCCAGCTGGTGGGGGTGCAGTCACCCTGCCCTGGAGTAGAGGAGGATGTGACTGTCAGCACCTTGGGGGTGTATGTGGGGACAGGCACAGTGGGGCACAAAAGGCGCTAAGGAGCCAGCAACTGCCCTATTGGAGGCTCTGGATCTCATCAGGGGTGTGCAACTGCCACATTCTGTAATTCTGCATATCCAGAACTGTGAACATCGCATTCACAGTGACAGTGCTGACACCCCTCCTGCTCTGAGGAGTCTGGGTTACTAGGGTACACAGACTGCAATAAACATGTAATTTTAACTTTGCTTTTGCTTTATGATAGACAGTTTGTATGGGCTTTGTTTGGCTTCAGTGAGATTTGCTATCACAATTAATATGAGGAGATTAAACAACGGTAAAAGGCCATTAAGGCTGGAAGATCAAAGCTTCAAAACTTTGCTTAGGAGATGCCTAATAAGTTAGCAAAAGGCCTAAACGTCTGAATTCAGCCCCTTTGGCATACCCTCTGTGGTAACACTTTGATTACCTTACCATATGCTACTTTTTCCAGAGGCTTTCTGCTTCATTCAGAGCACAGCTGATTCTTTTCAACATTAGTATTGCAAGATATTAGTGGAGGAGAGGGGTGCGAAAGGCAGGGTGTGCAGGAGGAAACCATATGGCACAGTGGCAAGGGTTGGTTATTTCAGGTGTGAATGTGGCAGAAGTGAGGCCTTGAAATGCAAACATCTCCAGAAACAGAAAGGATGAAGGTTCTTTTGCAATAGTTCTAATATATAAAAGACTAATGGCAAATGAGTTTTAGCATAAGTTTCAAGAAAGGTGAGTTTTTAAACTGGCATCCAAGCATTCGTTTTGCCAGATTCCAATTAATGTAGTTAGCTATTTCTGGAACTCAGCATTCATTCTCTCTCTTGACTATAAGCAAATGAATTAATCCAAATCTTGTTGTGGCCTTCATCCATGTCTTTTGGCCCGATTTTAATTTAGTAAATGAAGAGACTTACACAAAACAAACTTTTTTTGCACTAAATTAATAAGAAAACACAACTAGCTAAAAGGAGCATTCAAGCGCAGACAAACTGAGATACCTCAAGTTATCTTACTTCCAGTTATGAAATCCCTACATAACCAGCCTATTTCTTTCATAATTGGGTATTATGAAGTTGTCTGTGTAATGACAGAGAAACATTATGTGCAGCAACCACTTGTTATGGTTATTCCCTTTCTGGAATTTCGTTCAGAAGGAAGGTTGACCCCATTAGCAGCAAAACAAGGCAACCTACTGCATTTGATTTATAGCCCCTCACTTTGCAGATGTGGAAGGGTTGGAGGGAATCGCTTGTGGCTTCATTACCCAGCAATGTAAAGCAGCTAGATTTTGTGAATTAAAGAAAAAGCCTAGTTTTCAAAACAGCCTTTGAAAATTTGGGGTTTGGCTGAAATGTAAGTTGAGAAGGCCTGTACACAACTGCACAAGGACTACTCAAGTTGTGCTGATTACGTGTCCCTGGAGAGGCCAAGAAAACAGGAAAGGGAGCCAGCCAAGGGGCGTATTTAAGAGAAGGTTCACAAACTTCCCTATTACCTTTGGGAGTGCTTCCAAACTCTAAAGCTGAGGAAAAAGAACCTGTAATTGGCAAAATAAATAATCTGCACTTACAATACATGATGTCTCAGGATGATTTGTGACATTTAGTAATACCGTATGTCATGAACAGCACCAAGGGAATAATCCACAGAAATACAGCTGGTTGAAAATTGCTCCCAAATCCGTTTCTAAATGAAAAATTAAATAATTTTTTTTTCCCATTTTATAAGCAGTCTAGCACAAAAAAATGTTTTCTGATCACAAAAGAGGTATTGCAAAAGGGAAATAGTCTCAAAAATATTCTTACTAGAAATTCTTTGACAGAGATAATTTTGATATTTTTCATAATTTGTTATTTTAATTTTGAAATGGTTATCGCTAGAATAAGTCAATCTTATGATACTGTTCTTTATCAGCAATTAGAGTGGTCTTGCTGTCATATATGTGCAAGAAAGGCAAGTTTAGTATTTTACTTCCTCCAAATGGCTATACACAGATAGTACTTACAATTAATTTTTCACAGATGATAACCTGATTGTACCCAGTTTAAACGTGATCTACATGGAAAAGCATGTGCATTAATCAAGAGACTTCAGGTATATTTACATTTTTTTCTGCTCAGCACTAGTCATCTGTGGGGGACATTATCTATAAACAGTAACAGGGAAAAGGCTTTTATCACACATTGCCCACTGTTTGTAATTTTTTTAAAGAGACCTAGTGGAAAAAAGATTTTTCTCTGTATTGGAAATTTCCTTTGCCAAAGAGTTACTTTTAAAAGTCATTTCTGTAACCATCTCAAGAGGTTGATAATGTCTAGCAAAAGTAAAATTAGTATTTGTTGACCATAAATCTGTAGCTCTACCATGTATGCTTTTATCGGTAACACTTGCCAGGAGAAAAATGTTCTCTCTGGCTACCATGAAAGGTGATGTAATTAAAAGCATTTATGGACTATGGTGAAAGGAGAAATGGACTTTTGCAATGCTATTTTTCTCACTAGAATGAAAGAGGAAGCCGAAATTTGCTTCTAATGAAGATTTTATGTCTTCATAACAGACTTGCGCTACAGCACGTTTCAGCCAGATTTGAGGGACTGTTACTGTGTGGGAAGGACAATATCCATAGTGAACTGAGGCACTACCTGTTGATTTCTGGTTCTTTTTGTGCCATCATTTACTTTCTACCACAGGTTACATCCTTGCTGCTACTATGCTCTATTTTTACCATCGTTTATGCAATCTAATAAACATGCCAGTAGTGCAACTGCAATGAAGTCTGCTAATCCTTGCCTTCAAACCTGTAAATTCATTGTGGATAATGCCCATATACATTCCAGCATTAGCTCAGACCTAAATCTTCATGAATTTTCATCCTATCTCTCAGCAATGCTATCACTGCTACAAACCAAACAGCATCTTCTTCTGCAAGTGTGTACTTCCTGGGGACTGCAGGAGAAAATATGCAGGAGCAAAAATGGCCCAGGGCCCAGGCAGGGAATGTCACGAGTCTATGTTTGTGCAAAAGAAATGCTTGGTCTATCACGGGAGCTCTTAAACAGTACCTAAATAAAATACAGTGCAACAAGGGAAAACTGCAGTGCATGAATCAGAATAAGATTTATTTGAGAGCTATCACCTGGTTTCCTGTTACTTGTTTTCCCATTCTAATCCAGATTACATCTTTATTAACTTAGACATGTATGCGTGGCTTTCATGGAAGTATAATATCATCATCTGGCCACACAGATGTCTACCTGAGCAAGGGAAAAAAAAAAGTATAATCCTCCAAATCCCTCCTTCAGCTGTATTCTCACCAGATCACCGTTGCACACATTTTCCTTGACTTAAACCTGGATTCACCTCTCCCCAGACCACTTTCTTTCTAGTGTGCCCCAAGGGCCAGCACTGGGATGTCTCCACTGGTACATGGGTGCTTCCTAGGGCACACATCTAAATGCACTGAAGGTGTCCTGTATGCAAAGGCTCTGCCACCCTGAGTCTGCTGATGAAAGACATTTCAAGGGCGGCAGGCATGCAAAGCAGTCAGCCTTTCAAGAAACTATGTTCACTTCCATTGCTGCCAGTGCAGTTAAGTGGAGAAATTACTGCTTAATATGACAGTAGAATGGTGACAGACCATTGTCCACATGGTGTCCTGGCTCAGCAGAGCAACGAACTGCTCCATTGCTGGAGATGTTTTTATATGCACATGGCAGAATAATATTTTGCACACAAAAGCAGGATTTTCCCAAACTTAGTTTAAGCAGCCTCGCTGCTCTGACTACGAAATTTGCCAGTGTATTTGAAGAAATGAAAATCTCCTCTCCAGGTTATATCCTGCAAAGTCTCTGGCAGAGACTTTCCTGCCATGGTGTGTCCAGGAAAGCAGCACCTCAGGAGGGCTCTGAGGAGGTGAGCTTCATGCCGTCCACTTTGCAAAAAAATACTTAGAGCCCACTTCTGATCATACTCCTGCAATTTTTGCCTTGTAACTAAAGGTTTTACACTTCTATTCTGAAATTAAATATTTAAATACTTTTTCTTCCTGTACTTACCCAGCAAGATCTGAATTCTTGCAAATAGAGGGGAGGACTCCAGGGCAGTGGAGTATTTTCTCCTAGCACATTGTGTGCCAGGCTCTATGTCAGAAGGCTATTTTGGCAATATCTCTACGGTTGATGAAGAAAGACTTACACCTCATCTTTGCACTTGCTTGGGAGAGACCCAGCCACCACCATCATTGTGATACGGAGTTCTCTGGAAAAACAAAAGGAAGTATTATTTGTTAAAGATTAATTTGGCGTATGGCAGCTCTTTACTATCGGGGTGAGAGGGGAGATACAGGAGAGCCTTTGCTCTTTGCCTTTCAGCTAATAAATGGTGGTAATAGCCTCTGGGAGCACCATGCCCGAGCCTTCTCAGTAGATGCCCTAAGGTGTCCCCACCTCTTTGCATAACTTTTCCTCTGAAATTTCCCTGCCTCTCTCATTTCGGGGCCCCTCCTCACAGCCCCAGCTGGAGCCTCCTTCCCAGGCAGCCCCAGGCGCTGCACAGGTGTCCCAGCACAGGTGTCCCAGCAGGGCATTGCTCCCACCCCACCGCTCCCTGACCTTGCCTGCAGCGGGCACTTGCCAGAGGACAGCGATTCCCGACTTGTCAGGCACAGACACACTTGGGAAAGCCACGCTCAGCACCTTATGGGGTAAAGCACCATGTGTCTGCCCATCACCCTCACCCAGACATGCTTACAGAGAGGACCTCTCCTCCAGTGGCTCTTGGCCGCTTTCTAGAGGAACTTCACACTGATCCCTGAAGATGGTAGTGGTAATTCCTCCACACTCAGCTCCTCTCTTGGCCACTTTTGAGAAACTTCCCCTTGTTGCATGGGCAAGTGCTGGATTATGGATGCAGAAGTCACAACTGTGCAAGTTTATGTATTTGTAAAGTTTTTTACTCCTTCTTAAACCACCAAAGAGTGGTTAAAAGTTCATAACTGAGGTTTAAAAGGGACAGGAGAGACCCACAAAAAATGCTTACAGTAGTCTTATCACAACTTCATACAGAAGGTTCCTTAAAAGTCCTATTATTTGTAAAATGAACAAATATTTTCCCCCTCAGAGTATATTCTACAAGCATTACCTCATAATAGTTTCAGCTTTGGTGTAGAGTTTATGTTATAGTAGAGCAAACACCTGAGCAAAGTAAACATGCCTTACCTGGCTCTAAGAAAAGGAAAAAAAAAAAAGAAAAGCGGTGTTTTTCTCCCTTGTGATGTTTTTCCTCCAGGGTATATTTTTTTTTTCCTAGTACCTAATCAAAAAGGCTGCTTAATACTTTGGTGTTAAGGTATGGCTCCCCCATCAGAGGATTGTTAGGCAGAAGACAACAAAGACATTTCCTTTCCCTTCTAACCATATTTTTTTTCCAAGGCAAACCATAATTTGGCAGGCTACACGATCTGAGTGTCAAAAGGCCACATTTGCGATGTCCCACAGTGGTCATGGCTTAGTGGGATGAGCTGTTGTGGTGGCCTCACTCCTGCAACCTAGACAGTGCTGCGAGAGCTGGGAGTGTGCCAGGCCGCGTCATCCCACCTTCCAGCTAGCACACAAATACCGTGTCCAGTCTTGCCTGACATAATCCCACAGCATTTCCAGCACTATAACTTGCTGCAATACTCAGTGGGAGTCCTAATTTAGCTCTCACAACTGAGGAACACTTGTGCGCTCAAACCAGTGATATTCAGGCATGTCTCCAGAAATATAATATTCTTCTTAAGAATTATATTCTCTAATATACGTCTTTTAGGTTTGCGAAGTGATAGCAGCATAGCCCAAATGAACAATTAAAATTTGGCAGACTACTTTTCAGCTCACATTTAGAATAACAAGAACTACATCAGAGTTTTATTTAACATTTCACTATCTGTAGTCATCAAAGGATGATGTCTGAAAAATTAGCATTTTAGGAGAAGGTCTTTGATAGCCAGCAATAAAATTCTCATACCTAGCCTGAAATCATTCCCATCTGCATTCTTTGTTGGCTTATAATTTATGAAGTCTCATTAATAAAATCAGACAGATAGTAACCACACCTAAATCTTCATCTTAACAAAAAACAGAGGCTCCACATAATTAGGGTACCAGCTATTATTTTACCTCTTTGCTCTGCCCCTCCTGCATTAGTATGATTCACAGTTCAAGAGGGAAAGAGTCAAAGACTTTTCACAATATATTGCTTTAATCTCACCTTATGCTTTGTCGGTGCCTTCTGAGCAAACTAGGTTCTGATTATCACTGGGAGGCGACTGATTAGCAGCTTGATTATATGGATCATGTCCAGGAAAAAAAAAACAAAAACGGTCACTTCAGCTACGGTTTTGCCTGCTAAAGGACTTAAAGAGTGTTTTTCCTATGGTATCAACAGAATTCATAGAGCAAGACTCATACAGCAGGTATTTTTCCAACATGTGCAGTGCCACTGGGCACAGTACTTGAGGGAACGTGACTATTTATTGTCAGTATACTGCAGAAGTCAGGGAGCACAAAGGGTAAGGAAAGATTACTGCAGCAGGAGTTGGCTTGGGCTATTTTCCAACACCGAGACTATGCAGTATAGAACATCCTTTTATAAATATGACCTTTATAATGTATTGCATTAGCCTACTAATGCCACGAGGAATGTTTTATTTGGGTTTATGCAGTTTTAACAAAGTCTGTTAAGGAAGTATCCATCATTTATTACTTCTGATGGAATATTTTGTTTCAACAAATCAAAATTTCAACAGAAAAATGCCTACAGAAAATGGTATTTCACAAAAAAAAAAAAAGGAAAGGAAAAGGGCAAAGTTCATAGCTTTCAGGTAGAGAATGAACATTTTCTGTCTGGAATTACAGATCAGCTTGCACCTGGGTAAGATAACATGTTTCCCTCTGGTCCCCACCTCTTCTGTGACCCTGGCTCCCTCGGCACAAACACCCCTCAGCACACGTACACGGACTGTGTCGAAGCTGTCACCTTGCCGAGCAGCCAGCGTGGCCATCGCTTGCTGCGGCAGGGAGCCTGCTTCCCATCGCCCACGGGCACGCAGCAGAAACTGAGCACTGTGCTCACGGGACACCGTGCCAGAGGCAGATAACCAACTATCTTTTGCCCTGTTTGTCTTTCAAGCCGCAGCAAAGTTTCCCCCGTGTCCAGGGGAGGAGTGTGTGCTGCCCAGTGCAAACGGAGCTCACCAAAACCCGAGGCTGCTTCTTCACCAGGGAGCATGAGACCGCAGCTGCAGGCCAGGTGAAATGGTGACCCCTTCAGCAGTGCCTGAAAATACTCACTGGAAGAGAGGAGTCTCCCCATTGCCAAGAGCAAGGAATTGCCTGTACTCACACGTTCACCTCAGCCATTTCAAAACTGGAAAAGCCACCATTTCCTCATAGTTAATGGTCTCTTGTCCTCCACAGTGCTCAAAGCAACTGGCTTACAAAGAAGCTGAGAAGAAGATAATAACAGAGCAGCTGTTGCCTGGGATGTGACAACAGGTGATCCCCATGATGGGTCTAACAGGGTCTTATTTCCTATCTAATCAGTAATTAGCAGGCCAATGTTATGAGGGTGAGTGGCATTAGTAAATAAGGGTTTAAAAAAGAGGGGAAAAAAACATGTCCTCTTATTGGATTTTGGAGCAAGGAGATGAAAACTAGAATGACTGTCAATATTTCATTTTGTTACATAGTGTAAACTTGGCATCATGTTCTGAAGTAAAATTTTCAAAGCAACTTATAGAAAACATGAAAGCTGACAATCAGTCAGACATATGCAGGAAGATAATAGTATCAGCATAGACCATATCTTAAAATCTGTCCACTCTTACATTGGCAGAAGTAGCCATATTTCTCTTCTGATCGTAAGAAATAATACTGTGAAAGCAATATGTAAAATAAATTGTAAACAATATTTAAATAAATTTAATGATTGACAAATTGCTCATAAGCAGAAAAAAAGCAAAATAGTCCCACCATCATCTGATGTAATACTGGTTTGGAAGACTGTAGCTGATACTGACGTTGCCACAGTAGTGTTTTTAGGTTTAGATTAACTGCAAAGGCCTTCTGCCAGCATTTTGGAGGTTCTCTGCAACATGTTTAGACCCTGAAGTTTTAACAGAAATTAATAACAATATACCTGCATGTCAGCTACCTACAATAGTACATAGAATACAGAAAGAGTGCAAAAGGTGACTAGGAAAACATATCTGAATCTGAGTCTGTGGGATTGCACTTGTCTCAGGCACATTTTGTCTGTGAGTGACACTGTGTAAGGGATGACAGGGGTTTGTCTCATGCACTGAAAATTTTACAACTTAGATATCTGCCCTGTGCAGTTTCACAGAAACGCGATGAATAGTGGGAACTTACTGCAATGCTATGGACAAGTTTGAACCTTCTTGGCAACAGCTGTACAGTCGCTTCTGCGGAGGAACAATTGCCTTAGCACTTAATCAGACACTATGTTGTTTATGAACAATATAACATTAGTATGTGATACCACATGTGGTCTGACAGGGTAGTCCCTTGAACTGTGAAACTGGATTGCAGCACTAGTAGAAGTATCGAACATTGTAGTTTATAATAAACATCCTTGAATTTTTCTTTAAACAGCCCAAGAGGCTTTGAAAGCATTAGCATTTTAGGGTGTTTGACTTGCAGTTCCAGAGTAAGAGGGAAAACTATAGCTGAGAAACTATTTTGGATGCTTCACGAAAAGTTTAAAGAAAGCAGACTTCCCATTAAATCAAAGTAGTAGGTAAAGATGTGCATTGGCAATGAGAAAGCTGAGAATTGTTTCAGTGCTAAGGAAGTATTAGCTCCTGTAAAGTGTGTACCAACTTTAATAACAATAATTATTGAATAGTCACATACAGAATTCCCAAAATTAGTTAGACGGGTGATTCATCAAGAGCAGACTGTACCATTATAACCCAAATCTTTAACGCCTGTTGTCAAAACCATCATTATCTCAGCATTTGAGTGTGCCATGGGTGATTCTATCACACCAAGCAGACATATCATTTAGAAGCTTATTGATCCACTTTTCTGAGTACATAATATCAGGCTACAGAAGATGCAGTGCAAATAGCACAGTTCACGCATCATAAGGCAGGAACACTTTAATTTCACCAGTCTCAGTACCAAATAGCAAATTTAATCAACTTCGTAGTCATGAGAGACCATTTGGCCCATGTGTTTCTTAGCCTAACACATGAAACCCTTTTTGTTCCCAGCTGTGCCCTGACCCGTGCTGTCTGTGCTGGTGTGGGCTGCCGGCCCTGGTGAGCAGCTCTATCCCCCCAGCAGCGGCCGCTAATGCAAGTGTGAAGAGCAGCATGTACAGCAGCTGACAAGGAACTCTGCAAGTAAACCATTGTCTGCTGGTTAAGGCTGCTGTAGCCAATAGCTATACCAGGACAATACGTATTATATTAACTGGGTATGTATTAACTGAAGTGCAGGATCTCTTCCAGCCTTTATAGAAAATCCTTCTGATGAAAAAGAAAAGCCTTTTATGTCACCAGCTCACCAAATAGCCATCTCATTCAAAACATCAGCGCTGCTCTCCTAAATTCCTGCATTATTTTCCACGCTTACAAAGCGCGTGTTGACTGGCAGCAGCTGAGACGTGCTAAAAGCCATCCAAGAAGCTTGGAAAGTGGCATCAGATTGTGCGAGCCTGCAATAATCCACTAATCTTTTTTAACACATTCTTTTATTTAGGCAGACTTTGGTTATTAGAGTTGACACATTTCACATATTACAAACCCAATCATTACTGTGTAGTTCGCTAATCCTCAGTTTGAGGAAGGATTGGTTTTTGCACTCGTATAGAAAGGCTATCAATGGAAGCATTAAAGCTCTTTGTTTCTAAACGTATGATATTCTTTAACAACATTATCAGAGACTTGATGTCAGTGATAGATACATTTACTTAAAGGGGAAAGTGTGTGTATTGTGAGCACAAAACTGCATCACAGCCAACAATCAAAGTAGAACTGAGTTTGGTTCTCTGTGAAACATTCACTTATGTGCTCAGAGTTAGACAACAGGTCTGTTCTAGTTGGCATTTAAACATTTCTGTACAGGTAAACATAGAATCATTGAATCATTTAGGTTGGAAAAGAATCTTAGAGACCATCAAGTCCAACCGTGAACCTAACACAGGTAAGTTCACCAATAAACCATATCCCCAAGAGCCACACCTACGTAACTTAATAAAGTCAGGAATAAAACTACAGGAGAAATATTAATTTACATCTATTTTGGTGCATTTATGCCTAAACAATAAAATTAACAAATATTAAAATCAGAAGGATGTCTTTTCATAATAAGCATTCACAGAACAGCCTACTTTTGATGAACTGTGTAGTATTTTCCTTAAAATATCATTCACTAACTTGAAAAAGCAATGCCCACTAGACGTCACAGAAATAATCAACATTTTTTACAGGTTTCTAGACTATAAGAAAGTAGGTTATAATGAGGTCACTGAAAATCAATTGTTAACATTGGCTTTTTGGTGAGCATCTCTTAACTAGGTCTTTTAAGTGTATTTTCTCTTTAGGTTCTCAGAATGAAGTTTCACTATTTTTTTTCTAACGTGTGAGTTTTAATCACCATTCAAGCCACCGAAAGACTTTCAATTTTTATTAACAGAACTGAAATGATTACCAGGTCACAATGATGCTTTGGCCCAGACACCATGGTAAAATGTCATTTATTTTCTGATGTTCCTTTTTCACCTGTGAATGAATGCTGAAAGTCCAGGAGGTGTCTGTTTCCCATCTAAACAGGGGTCTGGGAGAGATTTTGAGGGACCCATTCCACATCAGTTGTTTCAGAAGTATGTTTCTACAAGATCAGACCTTTTTAATCCACCTATTTAAATATGCACTTAGATAGTTAATTCTAAGTTGCATGCATCCATTTTTGCTAACTGGATGCACAGAAGTCACTGATAAATTCAAATGATGCTAGTTCAAAAAGGTGCACAGAACTTTACATTTTGTGAAAAGCTTCTAGTGGCCATGGCTGCAGGCCTTACACAAAACTAAAGCAAGTCTTAATAGGTTATTATCTAGATAATGAGCTTGAATAACATTTTTACTGCTTCGTTGATGTAACCATTTTATAATCAGATTTGTTTTCCTCTTGCACACCATATATTAAAATAGTCACTTTAGCTTCTGAAAGAATGTGATCATGAATGTAATCTAATGCCTAGGACATTATAACACTTTTTCTTGGTAAATCAGACCTAGATAAGAACAATTACAAACCCTGAAACTTGCTGTACTGTCCACATGATGAAATCTCATGATTTCAGTACCGGGTACTTAAATAGTGGTGCTTTATCCTGAAAGTCACGTGAATTTTCCTGCTAAAATGCAATTCTCATGATGACAGCAGCACGCAAAAACACCTGTGTGGTTGATCAGCCCAAAGTTTATATCACATTTAGACCATATTTTAAAACTTAGTGCGAGACTTCAGTTATATGCAGATCTGGGGTTCTGCTTTGCTCTATAATTATTTCACCCAGTGGGGATGTTAATTTGCACACATTATTCTATTACCTTGCCTCTCTCCAGGCTTTATTAGCTTGAGTGCAATATTGCATGAATGTAGTTTGACTGCCTTCAGACATGAATTAGTTCATGCACAGCCAGTGCAAAAATCATTGCATTTTGGAGCTCTGCAGATTGCCTTCACGCATATTTTTTCCATATTGGCCTTTGTATATTTTTATTACAGTCTATGCCTCCTAATACTATACCGAGCCCCTTACCCCACAAGATTCTCGTTGATGCATTTTATATTAATCAGAATTATTAATCGGTAACTTGTCCCACATCAGTACATACCAGCATTTGTACATGGGAAAATGCAATTGATTTTATTCACTCCAAAAGGGAGATGGATTTTAAGGGTAGCAAAATTGAGCCAAGGAGCAGAAATGAAAATCTGACCTAGTGTTTGTTCTTTTATTTAAACAAAATTGGTCAGTGTTTTATAGTGGCTGGAGGGGAGAGGTGAAAGAATGTGGAAGTTGTTTGATGACAAAAATAGAAATTTTTCTTCATCCAAATACTGCTTGTGTAAGGGCTAGCATAGGTTCCACATGAATTGGCCGTCTTCAAAAGTATCAGACTAACTTAATCTTGCCCCACTAGTCCCAGGCTTGTTTCACAGTTAAGGTGCCAACAATATCACATACTGGTTCTTGCTCGCTGGAAGTCAATCCTGGTCTATCTTTTGTATCCCCTGCAAAGTGGGTTCCTGAACCAGACCCCAGAGATGGGGTCACAGTGTGAAAGATGCCAGTCCCTGGTCAGCCGGTCCAACAGGAGCTGCTGTACAGAGGTGGCAATGCACCATCCGTGCCTCTGTCAGGGGGAAGACTGTTTCTTACCAGTGTTTTGTGACTCTGATACAGAGAGCCCGAAGACCTAGAATTGCTGATTCTAGTTGCAAGAAGGTGTTGTCCGTAAGAATGATTAGTTTGTTGTTCCATTGCAATCTGTTAGTGCAACACAGAGCACCCTACAGGCACAAATTACAGTCCTCGCTGTAGTCATAAACCATCGTAATCAGAATTTCAAAAGATATTGGGCAGGTATCCAGCATTAGATCCACCTTTCTTTAGGAAGAGTCTCTCTACCAACTTGCCCTACCCCAATTCACTGTGAGCTAATCTCTCCCCACCCTGAATAACAGCACTAATTAAGAAAGTTTTCAGCTAATTACATTTCATACTGCTGCTTAGGTTGACCTAATTTGTGCTTGGCAGGCTCTGTAAGGGAAGTTAGTCAGTGAAGAATAAGATACTGTGTTGCAGTAAACAACTCAATGCACACAATATCTGGGCAATCCAAAGTAGGCATTTTTATCTCCTTGAAGATTAAAAAAAAAAAAAAACAAAAAACAAAAAACAAACAAACAAAAAACAAAATAGTGTTTCTGTGTTGTTAATTTTATAAGCATTTTCTAGGGCAAAATTAAATGGTGTATTTGTTGAAGCACAAATATTGCCAGAGATGTGTGCCGAAAACCCGGTGAATCATTTCCTGTTTGCTGCATTGTCGCTTCACAGCTATCCCCCAGCCAGGGGAATGCTGTTGCCCAGAACAACCTATAAAGCACACCTAGGCATCAAGTTCCATTAGATGTCCCAGATCCCTCTTGGCCACGGAGGGCTGTACACGGTGCTGTGCACACCGAGCTGTGTGCTAATGCAGGCACAGCGGCCGGGGCAGGGAGTGGAAGGAGCGGGGCAGCGTCGACACTCCAGCCAGCCTTGCCCTTTGCTGCAAACCCACATGATGGGAGGTGGCACTGGCTCGGTGATGCAAGTGACTCAGAATCATAGAATGGTTTGAGTTGGAAGGGAGCTCCAAAGGTCATCTAGTCCAAACCCCCCGCACTGAGCAGGGACATCTTCAACTAGATCAGGTTGCTCAGAGGCCCATCCAGCCTGGCCCGGAACATCTCCAAGAATGCGGCATCCACCACCTCTCTGGGCAACCTGGGCCAGTGTTTTAACACCCTCATTGTAAAAAAAAATAATTCCTTCTGTCTAGTCTGAATCTCCTCTCTTTTAGTTTAAAACTGTTACCCCTTGTCTCATCGTAACAAACCCTACTAAAAGTCTGTTGTCATCTTTTTTATAGGCCTCTTTTAAGTACTGAAGGGACACAATAAGGTTTCCCTGGAGCCTTCTCCAGGCTGAGCAACCCCAACTCTCTCAGCCTTTCCTCATCACTTGATGAACACACCGTCTCTTTGATGCTGCAGATAATAAATTGTTAGGGGGGAGAGTGAGTGTTAAGCTTCTTTCCTGGCTTACCTCGCATGTGGATTCCCATTGTAGTCCAACACAGGGATCTTTAGCGGCTCTTTACACCCACACAAAGTGCTACTGAAGTCAAGGCAAGAATGATACAATTGCATTAGCAGGGCCTAAGCCTGAACAAGAGTCATGACGTCTGGCTGCACTATGTCACATGAAGGAATAAAGGTATCATACTCAGAGTAGCTCACTGCTCGCTTTGCTGATGCGCAGCTTGAAGGCCAGTGGCAAATATACAGTTACAGAAACATCGGTCGAAAGAAGCTTGTGAAGGACTCCAGCCTCTCTCTGGAAGTGGGACTGCCACCAACACTGGTTGATCAGCTCAGCTGTGACTTTGGTCAAGTCCTGGAATCATCAAAGGACTGAGAGTCCACAGCCTCCTCAGGCAACCTCTTCTAGGGCTGCACTACCCTCTTAGTGAAAACACATCATAATGTCCAGCCTGAACCTCCAATTTGTGGCTATACCTGCGTGTTATATCGTCTGACACGTCAAAATCCTCACTAAATTCAATATCTACTCCATCCAACACTCTCCTCCCGTCAATATAGGCAGTTATTTCATCATAGGCTGCAGACAGGTTTTTCAGGGAGGATTTGCCCTTGGTTTGCCTTTCCGTCCATACATGATTGGAAGTGATTTCCAAGAGAACATGCTACCTGATCTTTCCAGAGACTGAAGTGAGCCTCGCTTGTCTACTGTTCCTCCCCCAAAGTCCTCCTCCTTGTCTTCCTTAAAGATGGATTTAACATTAGCCTTTTTCTAGTAAAAATCAGAGATCTCACTCCCCCAGTTTCTCCATGGTTTTCAACTCAGCACTTGTTTAGTAACTTTTCTAAAAGCCTGTCACAAGGACCATGTTTTATACATGCTCTACAGACTCCCATCAATTCAAAAACATTCCTGATACTATTCAAGATACCAGTTTTCCCTTGTAGAGCATATCACTCAAGCCTTTTATTTCCTTCATTTAGACACAGCTGTCTGGTTGAAACATGAGTAGAGAGCCATTGGAAGAGGGGATAGTTATGCAGAGAGAAAATTAACATAGGCTGATGATAAGCACTGGCTATCTTCTTTTCACTGAATAAAGGTTGAAATTTTCAGCCTTTAAGATAAATGTTTCAAAACTTGGCTATTTGTTACTTTACTATAGGAGCCCTGCACTTTTTCCTCTTCAAGGTGGGGGGGACCATAGACTGTTTAGTGCTTTTGCAACCAACTTGCTATAATGTAATTTACACTTGATTTTTGGGTACTAACAGTTTTATGGTAGGAGCACTTTCTAAATTACAGCAAATGAACTTAGTGGCTATTATGCTTTACTTACATTAAATTGTCCCTCCCAAAATACAGGGTTTACTTAATATAACTTAATGCTTTGGACATGCAGAATGCATTCATACATTATATAGTCGAGGGTAAAAATCCAGGAAACACTCCTTATATGGCATCACCTTTCTGTCTATCACACAATAATAAGGAAATTAAATAACAGTTGGCATATAGGAATTCACATCACAGAAGGATTTTCTCAATATAACAAGTGTTTCCTGAGTCTCCTAAGTCCCAAATCTCGTTCTTACATTTTCTACTTGCTGTATATCTGATGCAAAAGTCATGGTTGTTGCCTTCCTATATTCCTTCTATCTCTTCTGTTATCTGAAATCCCTATCTGAAATGACAACATTAAAAAACGAAATTGCAGAAGCTGACAAGGGCAATCAATCATATCTACCTAGGTTATTTTAGTAAATAGACTTCCCTTTGACAAATCAAGCATGAAATTAATTAATGGAATTAGATTAATCGTATGTGGAAAGTCTGCTCTATGCTTTGTATATGGCCTCTGCTTTCGTCTATTGAATCACTTTGGTAACATTGGGTTCTGTGGAGGTGTGTGCTCTACCAGTCACCAAAAATTAAATGACAGCTTTCTGCTGTTTATCCTGCAGAGACAGTTTAATCCAACTTTGTAGTGTTCTCTCTGAGCTCCCAGTGAGCTGTCCTGCTCTGGGCACACTCTTTGGCCAAGTCACAATGTCATGAGATGATAGCAGCAACAAAGCTGCCTATCAAACATAATATGACGAGAGCAAAATGTTTCTGCAGTGCTGTAGAAGTCACCCATGCAGTATGTGTTGCATAGACATGTGCAGATAAGGGGTGTTGAATCTGGGGGAACTGAAATGTCCTCCTGGTTTACCCCTGTTCAGCATCGCCACCACATATGCAACCAGCACCTTGCTCTCTGACCTAATACTTACAGCTCACTAGAAGTTAAACCAGTAATTGTACAGGGGNAAAAAAAAAAAAAAAAAAAAAAAAAAAAAAAAAGAGAGAGAGAGAGAGAGAGAGAGGCCAGGGACACTGAAGAGTGAATAGGAATTTCTGACAGTCCATACTGGGTGTGTGAGAGGGAAAGAGACTGGGAGCAAGGCAGAGCCTCTCAAAGTCAAAACACACTAGGCCAGTTTTTCAGAGGCACAGCTCACCAGCTGCACCCCTGCATCAACCCCTGCTCTTCCTTGTGATTCTGTCTGCTGTAATATAAGGAGAAATGAAACATTTCATTGTCCCCAACCACTGTGTTCAGACAGCTCTAGTAAAGTTTCTATCATGATGGCTTCTTGCAGGGTTCACCATTTTCCTTCTTCTTTTCCCTAAAGGAACAATGCCCTATTGTTATGCTGCTCCCGAACACTTTCCGAGATGATGTCAGGTGAGCACACAGCATTACCCATGCCAAGAGTCCTCCTTCCCTGCATTATGTAGGGTTCATTGTCAAGTCACTGGCAATTGCTTTATCTGATACTTGCCAATATGCAGTCAGGCAGGAATTCTTTACCTCCAAAACTGCCTAATCAGCATGATACTCTACTGACTTCGCCCTCCTTTCAGCCTGGCTGGAAGGAATGTACAGGGTGGAAAGGAGATGACAAGCTTGGTTTCAAGCCATTGCTGTGAGAGCTGAGCTGGGAAGCTCTCCAGAAGGATATCTTGTACAGCTGGAGCTCTGGACTCCCTCGGAGCAGCTGAGATCCCACCACTGAGGAAGGCAGGTGGCCAGAGAAAAGGTACTTAAGAGCTTTTCTATTTCCTTAGCAGCAGTGGAAGGAGTAAAGGCCCCTGTGAAACCCACCGAGCCGTAGCCAGGGTACAGCTAGCAGCTTGCAGGACACGCTCCACAGCCCAAGTTAAGCAGCCACTCCGACAGCACTGTGACAAGTCCATCACTTGCGTCACCAGACAGCCCCGGGCAACAGCAAAAAGGCCAAAGTCCAGAATTTACATCCCTCCAAAATGCTAATATCCATTGTACATGGATAAACATTCTAGGTCATCCCTCCATCTGTGCAAACAAATGGGAAAAACTTGGTGCTTTGCCTTTTTATTCTCATTTGTGCATTATTTTTACATCACCTAAAACAAAGTCAGCTCATTTGTGTTAATTACAACTTAGATAAAATAAACAGCCCGTGCATTAGCCAGGCATCCAATGCTGACCTGACATATCCGTAACAGTGGCATGAAGTCATTGGATCTATTTGCAGAGTGGTATATTACTCAATTTAAGGGCAGTAGGGCAGGGAAAGAGGCCACACAAAATCTGACTCATTGACCTATAAATCAGCTTATGGTTGGGAAGATATTTATTTACTGATATTTGGCCGCAATCAGTAGGAGAAACAACAAGCGATTGCAAGACTGATGTAGTCTCAGGAAAGGTTAAGGTTCGATGTTGATACTTCGCCACACAGGAACAAGCAAATTTGTTTTCAACAGCTTTTACTCCAGGTGATTAGATGAGGTGAGACAGGTTTGTTACCAGTAAACCATTTATCTCTCTTTTCAAAAACAGTATACAACGTCTATGAAACATAACAGATCAGACACACCCTATAGGAGATACACCCTTCCTACCCTTGTAAGCCAGCAAAATCTACGTTTTCATCTCAGACCAATAGCATGAAGCACACTGGATGCTCAGAGCCAGCATCTCACCACATGTAAACCAAAGTAGCTCTTCTCAAAGCAGGGGAGTAGTGCCAGCTGTGCTGTTTTAGATCAGATCTACAAACCTCCATACATGTGTCAGTCTGCCTATAGGAGCAATCTGAAGTTATCTGCTTGTAGGAGTAGGCCTTCAAAACATGTAGAAAATATATTGTGCAAAAAATTTGCCTTTGTCAGGATTCATGAATCCAGGGGTCTTTATGCCAGGAGCAACTTTTAGTCAGTACTCGTGTGTAACACAGGCCAGAAAATGTCATCAGCACTTCCTCAATTAAGTACAATGCATTGTACTTGAACATGGGCTTGTTTATCTAGATTTCAGATATCTACACTAATACCTGCAATTACTATTTTATGTATTACAACAGCTTACCAGCCGGTATAAATAAAAGAACCATGAAATGTAGACTACACTGTCTGTAGAACAGCATCCCATCCAAAAAGATTGTTTTGTCGGCACTCTAAACCTTTTAAAACATGAAATAATACTATTTTATTGAAATTAAATTTGTTTTAGCACATTGACCTGCTGTTTTCATTAAATATAACCAATAGACACATAGTTCAAAAGAGTTGTCCTTCTTATTTGTTAATAATTGGGGGGTTCCCAGAACAGTGGCACAGTTTATCAGAGACTCCCCAGCTCTGTGCTCCTCCAGCACAGATAAGGAGGAAGGGAGAAGTTAGCCTGATATTACTTCTCCACGAGTAAAATACCCTTTCTCAGGGGAGACTGGTGCTGTGTCTCCCAGAAGGCACATGGCCCATGGGATAGCACAGTAGGGAAGAGTTCAGTCCCACCTTTGCACCTAGTTCAATGCTGGAGCTGCACCCACCAGCCCATAACAGTTCCTCAGAGGACGCGATGCTCATCTGCTATAAACCACCAGGTTTTGGTGATCTAGCATCACAACACAACATGCATTGACTAGGGATCTTGATGGCGTTGTGCTTAATGTCTAAAAACTTTGAGCAGAGATGAGCATACGTGACTACACACATCCTAATACACAGACATTGCTTAAATAGTATCCCCCCCAAAACAAGCAAAGTGAAATAAGGCTATTATACTACACAGTTTAACTGTTATACTTTCTGATCTGTCTTTAGCCTGTTTTCTGTTATCATTCGTCTTTTAACAGTTCAGGTAACCAGCAAAAGGAAGCAAGACAGTATTGTGACAGTTTGGTAAATACATACAGCTTGATATTAGGAATATCGTGCATAAATCTTTTCCAGAGTATGGCTTTAATTTCTTCACTGCCCCTTGTTTACTGCAGATTGTTATCACAAGAAAACGTGTCTGCCTCTTCCTCCAGGTTCAGTCATGTATCTGATACTTGGAAAGTTCTATGGTGGCAGGAGGAAGTGAAGGAAATTGGATTATTTTTGTTTCCACTACTCTGATATATCTGGTAATCAGGATTTTTATCAGCCCCACTTGCCAAAACGCAACCGTGTACTTAAAGTTTAAAAGTATATATTACATAACAAAGCACCGTACGTATTGTGATACACCACACACACCATATATCATCTACCTGGCAGACCACGAGGACTAGAACACTAATCCTGATGCAACTTGTGTGAGGTTGGTGCCTCTGCATGGGCACAAACCCCCAGTTCTCCCAGTGGAGCAGCGCACAGGGAAGCTCCTGTCCTCAGAGGCAGGGCCCGGGCAGTGCAGACCTTCCTGCCCACACCTTCCTGCCCACACCTCCCTGCTGGGGCTGTGCCCTTGCCAGGCAGCAGTGAAACACAGCACAGCTCAACCAGCCACTTCTTGTAAATCTCAGGGATTTATACTCACAAGGGATGCAAAAGCAAGTTTCTAGTCATTAAGAAACGTAACGCTGGTAGCTTTACGTGGTGAATCGAACTTTCTTTGAAACAGCAGTGACTGAAGCACTGTAAAGTAATGATTGATAGAGATGTGCTGCCTTTTTTTACAGCCAAGAGGCTGATAACAGCCCTTAAAACAGTTCTCAAGAAGTGAACTTCGGTTAGCAAGAAAAACCTTCAATAAGATCTCATAAAAATCAATCCTTTTATAAGTTTAAAGTTTAACAATCGTGTGATACAAAAACCTGAAGCCAGTGGCAGATTTATAGTTAGAAAGTATTCTGCATAAATACAATGACCTTTCTTTGTGGTGAGTATATCAGACAGCCACCTTCACGAGGACTACGATGACAAAGCATGAAGACAGCTTCGCTTCTCACAGAAAAATCTTAGAAGCAGGCAGCTCTTAACAGCATGATTGTGAGATAAAGATATTTTGAATATTTTCATAACCCGTACATGAGAAAGGGAACACACAGTAAGAACGTCGTGCCAGGGCTGCTCAGGGTACGAATCTCATTCCAGCGCTTCCTTTTGGGACCAGCCCAACCCCAGGACGCTCCCCACCTCCCACCGTGGTGGGCAGGAGAAGCGGCACTGGGTTGGGGCTTGGCGAGCTGGGAAAGGACAAAAGGCACATCATCACCCACACAAGCAGCTCTGCGAAAAAGCTCGAATACGACCAGAGATAAGTATGTTGAATGATGAGAACACCATTAGGCCTGGGTAGAGCATATGATCCTTAATTACTATTTCCAGAGTGCTTTGATGTCCTTAGGGAGAGCATATATGAAGTTCAAAATGACTAGTTAATAAGTGAGATTTTCAAAAGCGAGGAGAGCTCATTTACCAAAAATAGTGAAGGAGTTCCAGAGACCGCTAAGTTCCACAGGTAACTTTGAAATTCTCCCTCAAGATAATAAATGTATGTCTCACTACTTGTGAAAAAGCCTTTCTTCTCCAGTGGTACAGTGTTACTTGCACACATTTTGTAGTCATGTTTTTGTTCCCTGATTAACTGAAAGCATAGCCCCGGTGCATCTCTATGTATGTTGTGCAATAGCAGATCTGGAATTTGCATTTTTTAGATTACCAGACAATTAAAAAAAAAAAGAAAAAAAAAAAAAGGAGATTGCATAGATATGCACCACCCTTCATTAGAGGCAGCGATATTCTCTCCCACCCAGTCCTGCCCAACCAAGACAATATTGCACATACGCCTCCAGACAATGAGACTACCACACCTTTTGCCTCTAATTAAAATTATTAAGTCAAGAAGGAAAGAAATGCATTTCAGTCTGTGCTTGTTAGCCAAATGTCTTGATAAAACTGAACATGTTCTGCTGCTGCCCACCATCTGTTCTTATAAATACTTCTTAAAAACACTGAACAGGAAAACAGATTTGTCATCACTGACTTTCACCATTTTATACCAACTCTGCCCTCAGGTTTTTCTTTATACAGACTTAAAAGCATCCACAGAACAGCATAAGACTTTCTCCCATTAAAACAATTTTGCATTTGACACATTTCAGTAGAAAAGTTTCAAACCTAATGCATGTAGAGAGGTGACTATGTAAAGCAATGAGGATGTCTCCATTGAGGACAGTATTTTAACAGGCAAATCTTGCTTTTCCTCTCTCAACCCATTCCTTACATATTCTTAGTCCTTCCACTGTTAAATAAATCACCACAGAAGCACTGTGACTCCCCACCTTTGAGGAAGAGGTAACGTTTCATAGCACTGCAGCCTCTGAGGCATCAAAACAGCATCCATCTTCCCAGCTTCCCTTCGCTGCTGGGAATTCAAACATCTGCAAGAAAAGATGCCTTTCCCACTAGTTGATTAAAAAAAAATAATCCAGACTTAATTACAGCACCCAGTGCTGTCATGATTCCCAGTATATTGCGCCTGATACAGTGAAGAAATTCCAGCTGATGCAATACACCAGCCCAGCCGTCAATAAATACGGGTTGACGAGAACGTCAGTGCTGTTTCTCATGCAGACTCTCCATTGAATATTAGGTCCAGTCATCACCCCCAGGCTTACAGTGGGCTATTTTAACTAATTTGCCATCAGCACCTTCCTTAGGAGCTTCACTCACCTCAGACACAGCGCTATTGTCAATTGTGTTTGTAAGACAAAGGAAAATGGACTTTTCCTGAGGCTGGTGGTCATCTCTAAAGTAATTGTTCTTCATTGCTTGAAAAACAGGTATATATCCTACTGCCTGCAGGACCAAATGCAAGTTCTCTTTCCATAGATAACAGCTATTAATTCTTATTTTTTTCTAACTACTCTTCTTTCTTCTCACAGAAACTCCTCCCAGCCAAGACTCAGTTCCAAATAGACAAGTGGGAATTAGCCCATGTATTTATAAAATTCGACTTCACGAGAGAGCTGAATAAATGGTACCAGATATCAACATTATCTTATCACAAGAAGGTCAGAAGTGGCTCACACAGTTGCAGGTAGTAAACTCCTTCAGGCTTGACTTCAGGGAGTCCAGAGGCCACTCTTTGGCGGGTTTTGGTGAGATAAAGGCTAAGTGTGAAGTTATTTGGAATACCAGGGCTGTTTAAGAAAAAGCTGCTCAGCTGATATTAAATCAGTTACAGGAGTGTTGGTACTAATCCTGCCAAAGTCCCATGGCATTCCAGGTCTCATGAGGCCAGGGCTGCTTGGTAAGAAGCAGTTGCACTTCTTCCTCAGGCCAGTGCAAAGCTCTCCTCACTGCCAAAAGGGACAAGAACAACAAGAATAGGATGCAAAAAATCTCTAATAACAACTAGAAGAAGTGTGTCATTTCTCTGAACTGCACGAGTCCAAGGAGGGCAAAAGAAACAGCAGCATCGTATCTTGAAGTGATGATAAGCATATCTAAATGGGTTCCAGTGCAGAGCATGCACAAAAAACGTGCTTATTCCAGTCTTCTGCAAATTAAACGCCATCATTTGCAAATTCTGCCTAGAAATTCCTTTGGAGTAGGATTTTTTTCTGCAGTTTCTGGTACCATCCATTTCAGGTTTTCACGGTGGAAGCATTGTGAAAGAGGCTCCTGACTCGCTAACATACCACAGTCTCTTAGGCTCTCGACTCCCTCATAGACAAACCCAGAAACTTCTCAGGATGTGCAGATACATAAGAGACTGAGGATGTTATCTTGTAAGGAGGACATTAGACTAGCTTCAAAAGTCAGAAACTAACTTTGCATCATTGCCAAGGCTGTTTTTATGCCAGCCAAGGTGAGAACAAAGAAGAAAGGTAGGGAAGAAAATAGGCACTTCATTGCAACTGGGATTTTTTTCTGTTTTTTCTCCACACATTGAGGTTTTGGAGTTTTTTTCCCTCCCTTCCTTGTTTTCATTTGCATGCAAATTACGTGAATATTTTAAGCTAGCCAAAGCTTTCTGAAGGCAATGGGAAAGAATTATACCAACTGCAGATATGCACTGGGTTAATCCATGGGTTAATATGACCTTTTGGAAATTCAAGTGCATGAGATGTTTCAAATACAACTCCATATGCTGCAGTAACTTCACACTACACCTTGTTGTTGCAGCATATGCGTATCTCAGGTGTTGTTTAGAGTTCACAGTTTCTCCCTATATAAATCTCAATAAGTACATGCAGAACTTTGTTTCAAAATTCTGGGAAAAAAAAATAAAATAACAAAAACCAAAGCACTTCTCAGGTTCTCAGATCTCTGAAGTTCTGGACTTCTCCCAGATTTGTGTCCTAGAACCACAAAGCAAAAAGCCGAACGTGCAGAAAAAGCACATACAAAGAGATCGACACCTGTTTTCCCTTTACCTGCCTGAAACAAGTAAGGCATTCTAACATTACTTTCTAATTCAGAGGGGAATTCATAACTTTTTTAAACATATGCAGACACAAGCACCTATATAAATATACACATATGTGTATGTAGATATGTATATGTGTGTGTATATATATAACTACATAGGAATTAGAATCAAATAAAATATAAACAACACCTTCTGGCACCAAAAAACCTGTCCATCATTGTCAATGGCATCCAGGAAATATCTCAGAGACACACCAGTGCCTTCTAGCACAACTATATAAGCTTCTAAGAGAACTTTAAGATACTTGAATAGGCATGGGCAGAGCAACAGTTATTCGAATCTATGTGTACTATTAGGACCATAAATTGTCAGTTGGGTTCACGGAAATTTTTCTATTTCAGATTTTCCAAATGTTACAAGGCCTCAACATCCATCAGACTATAACAGATGAAAAGCAAGTATTAAAAGAAGTTTTTATTTGATTGTTTTGTTTTTAATTATTATTATTTATTTTTCAGGTTTAGAAAATTTACGGAAGGATGAAAGAAAAATATGCATTTGCTTGTTGCAACAGGGAAGGAAAAGCTTAACCTGCCTAAGTTACCTTTCTCTGCTTGCTAGAAAAGAGAACATTTAAGACCAGCATTTTGAATTAGTAAAATTTTCACAAGTTGAAAAAGAAGTTAAATACCACAAAAGGTTCTTTTTTTGGCGTTAAAAGCAATTTTAAAAACACTTTTCCTCCATTTCTAGCTGGAGGTGTGGTTCCAGCTTCCACACGAGCAGTCATGTAACTATTTTTTGAAGTTCAGCACAGATTTTAAAAACCTTTCATCCTTATTGCCTCTGAACATCCAGCTTATTTTTTTTTCTTTAATTAGCAACATTAACCAGATGTGACTCACTAGTGATGATGGCTTAGCTTGGGACAATGTTGGTGGTTTCCACTTCCAGCTTCCTGTCTTGGCTTTTTCTTGGCAGTTTTTCCTCTTGCTCCAGGGGCAGCTCAGCAGCACATGAAGCTTCTTCACCACTCAAGTTTGGAGGAAACCAGGATACATTTCAATTTCCCTTAATACACCTGCCTCTAATTTATGGCAGCTCAGCAGCTCTGCAGTGGAGGCAGGAGCTTCTGTGAGAAGAGCAGGGCTGACATCCTGGCTAAACTCAAGGACACAGGCTGGGTACATCAGCACACGCCACATTAAGGAAATTTGAGGAGTAATGCACCCAGTGAAAACAAAATAGAGCTTGGCAGCAATTTAAATATGTAGGGGGTGAGGGAGGGGAGGAGATAAGGTGCTACAGAGTCATCAAGAGCAGTCAGATTATCATTCAGATCCGGGAAAAAGTGCTTAGGAGGTGGCCTTAGGGAGATAAAAAATTAACCCTTGACAATATATTCAGAATTTGCCACTTTTTTTTAATAAAGTCCAGGTAAAAAAGCAGATATTACTACTTTAACAGGTACCCAAGCCCTTTGGCTCATGGCATACAAGTTTTGAAATGGCAGGTGTCAGTACACAGAGAGAACGTTTGGGGATGTTTCACCACAACTTTCAACACAAATGACTGGAAATTGATCATCTGTCTTAAAGATCGTGCCCACAGAAGTTCTCCTTGTCCTGTAGCAAAGTAGGAAACAAAGCCATGGTACTCTGGCTTTGTGACTTAAAAAATGAAGTGGAAGAAACGAGATTGTTCAGCTGGTCTTCTAAATTTTAAGAATTAAATCCTATATTTACACGTAGGCCCAAGAGAATTAAACAAATGCAGACGAAGGGAGCATTTTTTGGAAATGTGGCTGATTGTTTTTCTAACCCAGTGTGTCATGAGCAGCCTAGATGCTACCCTTAGAAAGAATGTGGCCTTACAACACGTCTTTGTATATCCGGTTCCTTTTTTAAGAGTCTTTGTTTTGTCAAACTGATATTTGAATTGTATTCACCACCTGACATATTTCCTGATAAAACAACTGTGTGTTGGTATGGGAAGCTGCACACGTGACAGTTTAATTTAGAAAAGAATAGGAGAAGAGCCCATGCAAATACCACATTAAAAAATCATTTTCTGAAACAAAGCGGGCATAGGTTTGCTCTTATTGCCAAAAAGGTATTTGCCTATCCTATATTTTATCCTCATTTTCCTGAGATAGTTTTCCTGGGAGGTTCCCCATGTCAGCGAGTGTGCTCAGCCAGACTCGTGGAGCTCCTAAGACTATTTGGCAACAAGCTTCTGGTTCATCAGCACGAGTTTAAGTGGTCACAGAGGGGGGATGAGAATAAAAGAGGATAGACAGTTCTGTTGTCAGATCTTGTACCAGCACATTGCTGTCCCTAACAGCAGGGCTGATGTCTCCGGGGAACCACACAGGTTCAAGCTCAAAGCACCACAAAAGTTAATTTATTGTTACAAATGCATTCAGCACAGTATGTCAGGGAAAAGCACTTGTAATTGTGTGTTACATTAATATGGGCTTGGGTTTCTTTGAGGAGTTATAAACTTCTGGCTCAAGAAGAAAAATACGGTATTAGAGACTGCATCTTTCAGTGCTGAATCATCTCAGACAGAGAGTCTGAAGAAAAGATTGCTGTCGAATGCTTGTATATATTGTTAGTTAGACCTGGTCTTGCAAACACCTTAAGTATAGAGCAGCCACTGGATACCACAAGAAGCAAACCAATGCTGCATGCCCTATAATCTTGTCTTTAATCTACTGTTGATAAATCCTGCAGAAAACTATTAAAGCAAACATTAGCATTTAACCCAGGTAAGCAAGAGGAAGAAACAAACAGGGAGAAGCACTTTATGTTACTGATGGATTTGCTGACATACTGTAGACTGTATTGTTTTGCTTTCAGCACAAGTTTGTAACTCTCAGCCATGCGTATACAAGAGTTTTTTGGCCCAGTCATTTCTACATTCCTGGTAATCTCTGGTCCTCTGTCATTTTCACTTTGTTTTTGGTACTATACCAAATACATTTTATTCTTCAAAGTATCAGAAACTGATGATAAAAATCATCTGGGAGTGAGCGTTGGCAGACTCACCTGGCAGAGAAACTGGCTTTTAACCTTGCAGCGGAGGGGAGGAGAGGAGCTGGTTGAGCACTTTGCAGTAGGTGGAGCACTGCCAAGTTGTGGGACAGCTGGAAAACTCCGAGGTAGCAGAGACGTGAGATATGCCAGCTTCTGTCTGGGGCTCCACGGCGCGTGTTTGGTAAGAGCGACAAAGTCCATTATCTTGTCACACTCCCACTCTCAAATTCTTCCTCACACAGGCAGCTCCACTATCTTTAAGGAAAAGATTTTTGGCTACTTTTACCAAGCCCCTCCATTTGACAGAGGCACACTCCCTGGGATATTCTTCTGGATTCCAGCTTCTTTTTAGGGATAAAACTTAGGACACAACAAGAAAAAGCTCATGCAGTCAACTTTCCACTATTCTGGTCATGGGGACAGATAACCATGATTTACTTTAAATGGGAAGTTTAATGGAAAAGGACTACATTAGTTTAATGGAAAGGGATTTTTAGTTCAAACCTAGCAGTGTGAAAACGCATGAGCTGACAGGTTCAATAGCAGCCAAACTGCTGCAGGTCTCCCCAGCCCAGGAGCACGAGGCTGAGGGGCCCTGAGTGGCTGATCCTGGGTGGTACGGTCAGCACTTGACAGACCTAAGCTGCCCCTGCACAGCATCGCTTTCGTGTCCACAAAGAGCAGAAGTGAGTTTACTGGAAATTCGATTTAGCTCAGGCTCATTCAAGAACTGGACCTGCTCCAGTCCTACATACAGCCAGCTCGGGCTCTCCTGAAACCACCCTCCATCTACCAAACACACAGGTAACCCATTCAGGGGCAATGGAGCTCACTGGGCCTGTTTACACCACATCTGATGAGGAATCTCTGCATAGACCATGGAGAGACAATGTCCAGCACATCTTTTGCATCTTTACTCAGCAGGAGAAACTCCTTTTCCACGTTGCAGCTTGTGTGTTCCCTCTATAATCTTTATAGAGGCAACTACACACACAGCTGGTGTACAGCTGTGACCTACAAAAGACCCATATCTCAGTACAAACAAAGCAGTAAATGGTTTAGCTGTATAAAGTTACAACACAATAAACAGATTCTCTTTTCCTGTACATTCATTCCTGAGTATCTGCTTATATTTGGAAACATTTATGGTGTTGAGGATGATTTATAATTGTTCAACTCTACCTGCTTTGAAGTGTCTACTTCTTTCAATAAAAAAATAGTAGCTGGCCACTCTCTGTATGACTCTTTACTCGGGCGATGCTGCCAAATTAAAAAGGAATTGGGGAAACTGCAATGGAACAGAGACCACTGCTAAAATTCAGTGGTAAATTATATATACAGCCCACCACAGTGCAGAATCCAACAAGACTTACAGGGTTGACCCCCCAGACCAAGAGCAGGATGCTGTGCTAGCTGCCGAAGCACAGTGTGTGTGGAGGGTTTGGCATCTCTGAATGGCAATGCTGAGCAGGGAGCTGTGCCAGTGCAAAACCCTGGTCATGGGGCACCTAATTCCTGCCACCAGCTACCTAAGGTAGGGCAGTGCCAGGCTTTCCTCAGAGGCGCACAGTAAAAAGACAATGGCAGTTATCACAAGCTGCAAGGGAAATTCTGACTAGATACAAGGACAAAAATGTTCACAGTGGGGCTAATCAAACACTGGAAAAGTTTTCCCAGAAAGGTTGTGGAGTCTCGGTTGTTGCAGATATTCAAAGCTCAGCTTGACATGGCCCTGAGCAACCTGTCATACTTGACCGTACTTTGAACATGAGGTTGGACTGATGGCATCCGGCAGTCTCTTCTGACATACATCATCCTGTGTTTCTGTGAGCCCCTCCCCAGTGTCTGGGATGCTCATGGAGAAATGCAGTTAGGAATATTTATTTATTTGGAATCCATCTCCAAGCAGTATCTCCCAAAGGAAAGTCCTGTAAGCATTTCCTCAAAAAAGAAAAAAACAAGAATTGCAGTTTCATTCAAAACTTAGGACAGTAGTGATGCCAGTACCCAAGTCCTATGTGATATCTGCTGGCTAAAGCACTTGCTCAAGAAATAACTATCGTTAGTGCCATCCTTAACTCAAGTGGGTTCAAACACATATATCACAGCCACCGAGAAATAAGGGTTCTGAAGAAAGGCTGAGGGACACGAGGGACCCCAGCCCTGTGGTGAAAGTTTAATATCTTCTTCTGAGAAAGGCTATCTTCACATCTGGTGCTAGACTGTCTTTTGCTTGGCCTCAGATGAAGAAACAGACAGGGAGCTGGGAATATGCCAGGCTTTATTCCCTTCCCAGCTCGGCTATAGCCCCTGGGCTGCAGTCACACTGCCTCTGGTTGCTTCCTTCCTGGCCCTTTGAGTCACATATAATTTATTCTACCAAGACCCAGCTTCGACAAGCTCCGAGTTTCTTCCCCTCCCACAGCTGGCCTGCTTATTAGGCTGCTCTCTTGGGAAACGTACACTTGAGCTTCTCCAGGCTGAGGAACACCTAATATTCAGGTTTCCCTGGGCAGGCACCCTAACCACTGCACCATTAACTAAAAAAAAACCAACCCACAAGGTAGCGCCATCCTCATTACCTCCTCCATCATAACCAAAGCATGTTTCAAAGAGCTTGGCCCCTGCTGAGCTCTGCAGGCAGCCGAACGCCGTCCGTGGGCGTTAGGTGTGCTCTGGGAACAGGCGGTGGGATGGGTCCCGAGGGAGCAGGGCCGGGAGCCGCCAGCTTCCCGCATCCCACCCTTCCTGGCACAGAGCCATGTAGGCCGCAGCACTTCTGGCCGGGCAGTGAGGCAGAGCTGGAGGTGCCCAGGGCAAGCCGGCAGCTCCCTTGTGAGCACAAGGGGCCTCCAGCTTTGGGAACAGCTGCACGGAGTCTTCTGGGATTGCTGCTGCGGAGACAGGCGCCCGCCCGACATGCCTTTCCAAACCTCGGGCCCTGTGACGTAACCACTTTACACACCTACAGCTCCTTTGGGCTTTCATGCTTCCAGTGCTCTGCTTGAAACAGGTTTGGGGCATCATGCAGCTCTCCCGAACTCTCTATACCCCATTTCTTCTCTCTCCTGCTAAACCCCCTCTCCTAGTTCCCTTTCTATCCCACCATGGTTCCTTTCTGCCCAGGATGTCCATGCACCTTTTTCAGTGGGCGTTTTCTCTCCCTGCATTCCCCCCAGCAGAGCTGATGGGCATGTGCATGGCAGGGCTGGTACTTCCCAGACACACTCTGGTTGTGTGACCAGAGGCAGTCCTGGCACCCCAGTTCCTCAAGTAGCCAATGAGATACACAGACTGCTTCAGAGGGACCCCAAAGATAGATCCCTCAAACCTACAGAAATAGCCTCAGGTCTAGGCTGATGAAAAACCTAACCTCCCCTAACTCCACCAGCTTCTGACTTTCCTTATCAGCATAGCCTTTGCCTACACACCACGTGCTATCACTTCTTTTTTACTGTCTCCACAGTTGTTCCAATAGAGCATTACTGCAACACCATGACAAGACTAGCATGGACCAAAAAGTGTCACCTAAGTTGTTTATGGCCATGTTTAAGTATTGAAATTTGGTTTTTGCTTTTGTTTCTTAGAGATTAAAACACTTCCTTTCAAATAACTTCTGTCAGAAGTGTACTAAGACACCTATTTGCAGACTAAGCCTTTTGCTTTTCCACTTTGGGTTGAGAGTAGAGCATTGGTATTCCAGTATCCCTCATCCAAGTTTCTTTTGTGCTGCTCACTTACAAACCCTTCCATGCTTGAACACTTGGATTACAGCAAAGTAAGGAATGAGTCAGGATGTTAGTCTAGGAAATTACCTAATCACCTCATCATAAAGCATGATGTGTGCTTCTTCAATTACTTTGTCTGCCACTCTTCTTGACAAAACTGACATGGCTTCAAAAATATTTTGGCTTAAAAAAAAAATCATAAAAATTTCATTTAAATGAAAATCAGCTGTAGTCTTCACACCCAGACTCCTATTTCATTCACATTTTCTTCTTTCAATGTCGCACTTCTAAAGATACCCCGAATCTCCATGTGCTTCTCTTGTTCTTTCTTAGTGATGAACTCTTCATGGTACAAAAAGTATCATGAATAGGTCTCTCTCGCTATTGAAGGCCAGGAGATTACAACCTACTGTACTCTACCCTGTGAGACTCCAACTAGAAGTAACAGAGTAAAAACTGATTTTTCCTCCTTTGAAATGTTACAGCATACATTAAGAAGTGCACAACTCAAAGAATTTGAGGGATGAAACAGAAGGGCTGGAACACCCCAGACAACAGCAGGAGCCATATAATACAGGCACTGGTGAGGGTGACACAGGGACATCCAGATAGTGTTGCTCAGAGACAACGCAGCACTAACACCACTGGCACTTGGCCGGAGATAACAAGCTTACTTAACCCAGTACCAAGCAAGTCAAGATCTTCTGAAGCATGCTCTTCTCTCCAGCGCTGAGCGATCGGTCTGGGTTGGGGCTCAATGCCAGCTGTGCCAGATGTGAGCGTGTCTGCTCTGCAGTCATGGTACCAGGAAAGCAACCGAGGGGGCCTGAGGTGGCTCTGCACGTAGTCAGCTGGAGCCCAGCACTGCTCCTTGCTGTGAAGGCTTTATTATTACCAGGGTGAAAACAAAGTGGGAGGATGGACTGGGAGGGTAAGGGAGGAGGAAGGAGGGAGGAGCAGGACCGCCCCATTTAAAGCCCATGAGCTCATTTTAGCTGTGCTGCTTCATGTTACAGAATGGTTGGGGTTGGAAGGGACCTCTGGAGATCATCTAGTCCAACCCACATGCTAAAGCAGGTTCACCTAGAGTAGATTGCACAGGAATGTGTCCAGGTGGGTTTTGAATGTCTCCAGAGAAGTAGACTCCACAACCTCTCTGGACAGCCTGTTCCAGTTGCTCTGGCACCCTCAAAGTAATGTTGTCCTCAGACTCTGCAACACAACTGCAGTGAAACCTCTACCAGACCCAGTGGGCTCTGCAAGAAGCGGAGCTGCACCTGGGTAACATTCCTCCTACAGCAGCAGGTGCGGCTGGTCCTCAGCTGGCTCTGCCATCCAGTAGAATAATCCCTCAAAACATCAACAGGTAGTTGAATGTCAACTGGCCTGGCAATTTATGTTGCACAGTTGGTGGCATAAGCATCTAGCAATGTCAGGGTCTGTTACCTGCGGGATCCTTTTAAAAACCTCAAAAAACACAGGTTCAAGTGCCTTCCTATAGAGCCAGGAATTTACATTATGTTTTCTGGGTGCTTATGATGGGTGCTATTTCTCCACTCCAGTGAGTGGAGAAATAGCACCTCTGGCTGTCATACAGCACACAGACACATTGGTGTGTGTGAGGGTACTTGCATCTGGCCTTGATCACTGTCCGATTAGCAGAGGGTTTCACTCTGAGCTCCAAAAGGGATCCAGCCTGTTCTTTTCCTTGTGCACACACTGTGTGGTCTCCCCTCCAGTGTCAGGCTATGAGGCTTCACCTTGAAAAGTGCCCCTGAGCCTGCAGACGCCTGCAGGCCCTCCTGCAGCTCACCCACCCCGCAGGCACAGCTGAGGAAACACCCCTGTGCCTATCCGGTCTCAGTCTTAATGGCACTACATAAGAAAGCATTTTCCTGCCTCCAAACTATTCCACTCAAGTGGTCTGAACAACACGGGAATTTGGAGGAACTACAACGCTCTCCTCAAAACACAATTGTCCTGTCCCTCTTCTGATGCAGCCTGTCGGTCCTTAAACTGCACACAAAACAGGAGACTGGGCAAGCCAGTGCAGAGAATCCCACAGGAGAGAAGTCACTAAAGGAGCCACTAAAATCTGCCTCATGCACTACAAAAATACTAAAACTTTCTTAGGACAAATGTCAAAGGACAGACTAAGACAGAAAAATATATTTTTTACTGTAACATGCTTAGCAAAATCCATTGGAAGGGTATATGCTGTGAATTCCAGTCCCGTGATACCATTAAGTCTCTGCTGTGCCTACCGCTTACTCTTGAAACTAATTTATGTCAAAATACACTAATACTCTCCTCTTAATTCTGAAGCATTTTCCATTGAAGCAAATGGAAGCTTCTCCATTGAAGCAAACGGAAGCTTTTCCATTGCTCTAACTCTATAAAATGCCTTCTGAAAAAACCACCCACACAGCTATTATAGCTACTTAATAGGTAACAGTATGTGGGTTTCTAACTATATTTTATATAGTTATACAGTAATAACTAGATACTCATATAGTACAGTTAACTACAACATAGTTAAATAGCTGTTATAGCTCATTTTAGCAGGAAAAGGAATATTAAAATTTTACTGGAATGATTTAACATTTGCTAGTGAATTTGCTAGAATGATTTAGGTGCACTGCCTGTCTCCTCTCCTAGCTCTGCTCAGAAATGAACTGCAGGCTGAGAAACTTTGGCTGAATAACACGGAGGTTAACACATGGGAGCGAACCGATTTGCAAATCTTCTGGCCTGTCTTGAACAGGAAGCCAAGAACCAAAGGTGTTTTGCTAATCCCGTGACTGCTTCAGTGCTGGGGTCCATTTCTCAGTGCTGTACAAGCACTGAAGAGACCTCCAGAGCACATCCACTTCAGCCCCTGGGCTGGAGCAGAACTCATCCATGTATGACAGATGTTGGTCTAATCAGTTTTTACAAACCTCCAGTGAAGATTTGCAACATAGCCTGCCTGGTGCTTAGCCACGAGATTTTTTTTTCTCATATATAATTTAAATCTTCTTTTCTGCAAACCAGACTCTCATTTTATACACTTCCCAGTGGGCACATTAAACATCTGGTTACTCACTGATCTCTTTAAAAGAACCTTCAAGCAGTACCAATGTTTTTCCACCTCACAACATCCTATGCTGATTTACACTAGCTGAGCAGCTGGTCTACAGTTTTACAAGAGCTGTTCTTCCAGCGCCAGCCACTTCAGGGGACTGATTATGGCAAATTAAGATTTATGTTTTCATGTTCAAGTGTGTCATGATTCTAATGCACTCAGTTTGATAGTGACAATAAGTCATTGTGAGTTTACAGCCCTGATGGTGACCTGTAGAAACCAGCTGTTTGAGGATGGATTGTGCCAGCCAACAACAGACAGCAAGGCGGGTTTTGCACTCCCAGAAAAAGCACCAGTTCAGTCTCTCATCATGGTCTCAGTTTTGCTCCCTCTAACACGGTTAAATTCACCTTAAAAATGAGGGAGGGAGAAAAAGAACTAGAACTTTGTCTCCTCCTAAACAGCCTTCAGCAGAAGATTGTTGAAGTGTTTCAGCATCACACAACAGGATTTTTAATTCCAGCCAAGATGTCAGCTGAGAGTTGGTGCTTTCAAGAATGGTCTGCTCTGCTTCTTACAGATGCCTGATGCATTTAGTTTGTGTGAATGGTCCTTCTGTAGAAAATACTTGCAACTGTTCCTGGTTTGGCATGGAAAGTCACTTTGACTGCTCTAGTCTGTGAGACAATGAAAAAACATAAAACCCCTCTCATATCAGCTTGGAAATCAATGCTCCTAGGAATTCTGTTCACAGAGAAAACAACACAGCAGCAACTGATACTGTCTTCTTAATGGCTTGGAGATTTATCTTGAACTCGTTACCTGAAATAACTCAGGACTGGATGGCCTAGATACACAAGGGAAAGTTGCGTGACCCAGATTAGACTCCACCACACCTCTTGGCTGTTGGCATGACTTGCCCCATATGGGATGCAACGATAATGTCTTTGACCGTCATAGGGAAGGCGCAGACAGGGAAAACTATGGGGAGAGTGGAAATACAAATAAACAGAAAATCGCATTGATACAAGGTCCTTTTGATATAATAAGAATTTCAAAGAACGAAACAAATTCTGCTGCTCTCTTCTGGCCTGGCATGGCTTGTCCTGAAAAGAATAAGCCACTCTACCTTTCTAGGCATTGGTGTGTAGGACTGCTTTTGAGACAACAACAACAAAAGGAAGAGCACATGTAATAATTTGTAAAAAAGCAGTTTTATAAACTTTAACAGAGAGCTTGCCACTGGCTGCAGTATGGGAGGTGATCACATGAAGCTGGTTGACAAAAAAGCCAACAAGGGAAGAGTGCAAAGAAGTGAGGTCTCTGGGTTGGTTCTAACCTAGAAGGATTAGACGGGGGGATTTCTCCTGGGCTGTTTGAGCATATTGTTTGCCCTAGAAAACAAAGAGTGAGAAGAATCAATATAATACCTGTACCTGCTAAGTATTGCAAGGAAAAAGGCAGGAATGTTTTACTCGGGGATAGACCTGAAATAACATATAGGAGAAAGACTTGGCAGTAGACAATGGGTACTTGGTTTTTCTCTGAACCAGATGTTCCAGCAAAGGACTGGAAATTGTCCCTAAAATGAGGGTTAACCTCTATGAACATTCACTGCTTCTTCATGTGGCAACACTATTCCTCAGACCATGATCGGGGTTACAGCGAGCACCCATGTTGTCAGTGCAACACCGAAGCTCAAAGAGAAGCACTGAAGTGGTAGATCAAGGCTTTGAGGCAATTCATGGCCTGGGAATAATGGAAAAATCAAATAAAACAAGGGATAAGGACAGTGCTGAAGGAGAATTAAACAACAAGAAGGGAAATGTGCTTGATTAATATCAGGTTGATAATGAGGGATTTTGTTAAAAGTGTTGAGCCAGAGTTGGAGGCCACATCAGGAGGGAGGGAAAGCAGAAGGAAGCCTAATTAATGAGCTAGACAGGGTCTCAGGATGAAAATGCAAGTCACTACAAGTGAGAGTTGGGGAGAAGAGTCAGCAGGCAGGGCAGGGAGTGCTAGGGCCAGGCGGTGGCAGGTGTGATGCACATCACAGCAACACGCAGTAGGAAGAAAAGTCAGAGGGAGGAACGAAACGAAGTCATGAAAGGAGGGAGAAGAGGGCAGCTAGAGGGAGAAGGACCATCAGTTTTCATTCAGTTTCCCTCCTGTGTAGAGGCTATAACAGGAATTTACCCCATGTTTCATGTATTTGTGGCTCAATTTGTGATGTTTCTTCACAAACAACAACTTTGGTAAATGCTCCCTGACATCGCTCTCTGTGCTGCTGTTGCTGAGGACCTTCACAACATGAAGCAGACTGGTAGCAGCCAGCTAATTGCCATCCATGCAGGGTGGAGTCACGGAGCAGTGTTCTTACTGAGTGAACATAGCACAGACAGTACGAGAACTGCCATAATTAGTCATATTTTAGTAGTGTAAATATGCTGCTTTTCCTAATACTATTTTCCATCTGACATGCCAGTTTTACTGGGGACTATACAAAAAAAGGTGGCAAATTCCTGAACTGACACAGAAAAGAAGACTTTTTAAATGCAAGTTCATAACTTCTGTCATTATAATTGTGTAAATCACACTCCTGATCCCATCAGATCCCCCCTCTCCTGGTGCCAGGCCCCCAGCTGCCACATTCCTGCCATGGAGCCCTGTGATTATCCCAGGCTCCAGTTCCTTGTGGTCAGCCAGGATGACCTCATGGTCCTGACTCATCTTCACTTCTTCTGCCTCCAGGAGCAGAGCAGCATCCATCACCAAACAGCCTTGCTAAAGCACAGCCTGACCTACTGAGAACAAAAGCAAGGCAGAGAAAATGGACCACAACAAAAGAGCTATCTATACGATCTGTCTGCATGCCTCCCACTACGGCTGCCTGTGATGGCTGCTCCTCTGGACTCCAGAGCCTCTCCCTGCATCGTCCTGTGCCCAGTGGCACTCCTGACAGCTGAGTGCTCCCTCTTGGGAACAGCTTCTTAACTGTTTGCTGATCTCTGGACTTTCAAGCATCTAAACCAGCAAAGTAGAGCCTGAAGCTTTTCACTGAACAGAATACAAGATGCTCAAAGGGATCAGCTTTTCAGTGCCTGCTGGGATACTGTTATCTTGAAAGTCACTGTACAGACTGACATGTTTTGTTCTTCCCACAGTCCCACTTAATTAGAGCAATGCTGACTAGCCAGGAAACATTCTCCTACCCCTCTGGAAGCAAAAAAATTAGCTTAATTTCTAAGGGTACATTTACATTGCAGCGAACACAATGCAGAGATCCCCAAGCTAGCACTGAGCTGATTTGGCAAGACCACACAGCACAGCAAAGTACCGTCCAGATATGCCAAGCGGGACCAGGAGGCAGGAGAATCGTGTTCAGCTGGCACTGCACTCAGGACCATATTGCTTCTGGTTCAGTGCTGGCTTGCATGGAGCCTCTGCACTGTGCTTCCCAGATCTTCAGGCTGTAGGAGCAAACTGTACCACACCAGCTTAGATGTCTTTGTGCACATCCTAAATTGTTGATCAAATTCTTAGATTATTACATGGCAGCTACACTCCATCACAACCTCTGTCTTATAATCAGTGAGAAAATGTCCTCTAGTATGACCCATTTTACCTTCATTTGGTTGCGCTTCTGGTGTGAGATACAATTTCTTAACCTCTGCTTTCCTGCGTTTATTTTTTTAAGCCTATCCTTGAGAACACCATACAAGACAAGTCCTCAGATGTCTGCACTTATACTCATCCCTTCCTTCCCTCCAATATATCCCAAAGTCTTTTTGATTAATAGTTTAAAAAAAAAAGAAAA
>VWYH01000373.1:1100-68773 GCA_013399365.1 Pampusana beccarii
AGGATGAGGGGCAGTGGGCACAGACTGAAACACAGGAGGTTCCATCTGAATATGAGGAGAAACTTCTTTACCTTGACTGTGCCAGAGCCCTGGAACAGGCTGCCCAGAGAGGTTGTGGAGTCTCCGTCTCTGGAGATATTCAAGACCCGCCTGGATGCATTTCTGTGCGATCTACTTCAGATGAACATGCTTTAGCAGGTGGGTTAGACTGGATGATCTCCAGAGGCTCCTTCCAACTCCAACCAGTCTGTGATTCTGTGATTGTACAATGCTGTCTTGATGTATGCAGTTTCTGTCTTCATGGATTTTTAGCTTTTCAGAGTGTTATGCATCTCTAATATGCAAACATCACGTGTTGGTCTTTTTTTTTCCTCAGCTGTCTTCCAAATACAGTAGTGAATCTTTTAGACGTATAAATTAGAACACTATAATTATATTTTTGCTGAGCAAATGGCAGCTGATGAGCTGCAAGCAGGTGTACATGTGCTGTTGTTATTTTTAGCTGCTTAAATTGCAGGTGTGTGTACAGGGGATAGGAAGAAATTTACAGGGCCCCTGTTCTGTAAGTTAATGAACAACCTCACTTTCTATCAGTACCAAAGTGAAGAAACAGAACGCTTTATACTCTGCAGAGTCTAAAGATGTAGAATGAAGATGTTGCTCTGAATTTACAAATCCTCCTCCTCAATCAAGTTGTGTTCTAAATTCTTCGATTGTTCAGATTTTCTACATATTTGTCACAGTGCAAGATTTAAAGGTACACAAATGTTCTGGAACCCTGAAACTCCATATCAAAGAATGAGAATTAAATTTCCTAGTTCTTATTTGCTTTATAGTTTGGAGAAGCTAAATACTTTTTTTCTTTTTTCTGATTTGCAGCATAAGCAGAAATTTCAGTGAAGATGTAACACTGTCATAAACATCAATGAAAATGTTTTAAAGATTCAGTTTCTGATTAGACCTGTAAACATGTGTCTCTATTTTCAAGATGGTGAGGAGTCAACAACGCATGCTGACTTCATTAGTCATGCAGAAGTATATCTTCTTTCATAGAATTTTAGCCCAAAGTAGCTTTATGAAGTTAAACAATAGACTACCACATATGCCATAAATCACAGGAAGCAGTAGTGTGTAGACGTTATATGGGGAATAAATTAAGGCATTCAGTCATAAAGACAATAATTTATGGAGAGAGAAATTAAGAAACAGTCAATAGGTTTCAAAATGAGATGAGAAAAAACGGAAGTCAATGAAGCAGGATGCTCACTGAAGCCTCATTTAGGTGATGAGAGCTGAGGAGAAGACTCCTATATCAATAGCCTGCAGAAAGGTAAAGAAGAGGCCCTTGTTAAATAAGGAGAATGAAGGAGAAAATGAAATAAAGTCAGAAATCTTAAGCTTCTTGAAACTTAAAACTTTTGGGGACCAAAGCTTTACATACGACTTGTCTTTTGGTGTAAGTCTAATGGAGAAAAAATGAATAATTGTAGTGATACTCAGATTGTTTGTTTAGAGCTAATCAAGATTTTTCAGTATGTATCTGACTGGATTTATTTATTCTAGAAGTTTACAAATGCCCCTGGATGTGATCAAACTTCTGTATATTTGAGGGGATTAAAATGAAAAGAATGACAAATTGTGATCCTACCAAAAGTAAGAAATAGTGTGGGAGAAAGTTAAAAAAATCAGAACAAGTCATTCCTTATTAACAACTTGTACATTCTAATCTGAACAAACATGTAGTGCTAAACCTTGTGTTTTATCTCCAGCCTGAGTGAAGCTCTCCTTATCAGCATACCTCATTTACAGGGAAATTACTATCAGTCAGCTGAGTTGCGTCATGTTATACATTGACAAAGGACTAGATAAGTTGATTATTTGGACAAGCAGGTGTCTGAGAGACTTCAGTGTCATTTCCTTTTCTGTTTTGCTGCTTCAGCCAGTTGATTGGGTAACCTTTTTTTTTTTTTTAAAAATTTTCCTTTTTCTGCAAAAAGAATTACTAAGGTATTCTTTTGAGAATATAGGTGGAATTATTCAGGTAATACATTACAGAGGATCACACAACATTGAAAAGATTTTCAGTTCTGTTCTAGCAAAACAAGTGTGAAATAAGTGCCATTAAGTCCACTGATATTTTAATGGATTTACACTAACTTGTAATTGTTAAGATGTTCTTCTGAAACTTTTTGATCTAAGGTACTATTTTTTTTTGTCGTCATTTTTCATGAAAGGACAACGTATGCCGCCTTTACAGCATTACTGAATTGACCATTCAAGACCATGTTTGGGTTATGAAGAATCGAGTAATTGCCTATTAAAATTATGCATTACACCTAAAAGACACAATGACACCAGCAACAAAATTACTGGCAACCCATTTACAAGTGCATGTAGATTTAATTAGGAAATTAGCTGATTTTCTTTTTAATACTTGTTTCTTAATTAAAGTCTTCACGCTGTTTGAGTGCTTATTAAGTCCATTTGGAACGGATGTACTAGCCAGATTTTGGGATACATTTAAAATTGCCTGAAGACTTTCCCCCCTCCCCTGTGCTTCCATTCATATTCATTGCATAAATGTTACAGAAAACTCATTCCATTTATTTCAGACTCAGATTTTAACAAAAGGAAAATTAAACGAAGAGGTATATGTCTTCTACAAGAACTCATAGAGAAAAAAGAAGGAAGAACTTTCCTGGCATAGTACTTATTTATCATCACTTTGCAAAGGTGTAACGCGAATGCATTTTCAGGTGAACAGTATTTCCATTTTTCCACAGCTTCACGACTAACACAGGTAATGGCTCTTGCACTGATTTGATCTGATGTCATTTGACGTTGATGGAATAGTTCTGTTCCCTGATAAACTTCTTGTTTGAACCACGGTAATATTTAGCCAAACACCTAATTTTGAGTTTCAGATCAAGGCTAAAACTACCAAAGAAACATAGTGGACACGCAGCCACAGATGTGACTAGTTCTGCATGCCATTCGTGTCACTGTTCTATTAAAAAATAGATCTTGTGCCAAGTTACATAACTTTGGGTTATCATCTCAAAATCCATGGTTACCAAGTGAAAATATCTGTTACAGCTATTATAAATAAAGAAAGCATATTCCTTAAGAAAGCATTGATAGCATGACTTTTGTATCCTTAGATGGACCTGTAAGTCTGACTTTTGAGTTACATATGTGGAGCGAAAATATAACTAGGAAGACTATATCCTGTACAGAGTAACAAGTATGCTATTTATGATTTCAGTATCCTAGCAGATGAAAATCTGTGTCCTGAAGTTCTTTGTGCCAATAGCTATGTGGAATGTAGGATTAAGATAAATCCCTAGTTATAAAATTATCTTTCCCATTTAGGGTTGCAATCAGGTAATTTTTTTGTTTATTGGCCCAATAGTGACTGAAATAAAGTGTCGGTGATGAATTACTGGTATTACACTGTGATAATGATAAAGTAAATTATTTTAGGAAACTAATTTAGTATTTTAATAGTAACATAACTGAGATTTATATGAACAATTTTTACACTCTTGACTAGCAACCCTTTTATTGATGAGTTAATGGCCAGCTAGATAAATTAAGCTCCGTCAGCTTCACCCAATGCCTTATAGCAACTCACACTGGTCATTAACTGGTTGATTAGTAAAGTGTTTTATTATTGCTTTGGAAATATTATCTAAAATGATGTAGAGTAATTTCTGATCCTTTATCATTCTTATTTTGATGGTTTGACTTTTTTAAATCAAAAAATGTGATGCACATAGAGAACTCAAAATCTAAGCAGTTAATGTGATTTAAACGGAAACCATCAAAGTTACTTTTCAAATACAGACATTTACACTTGAAATAGTAGTCCATTTATGGCCTGTAAAAACATCAGGTTCTATACAGAGATTAAATCTGTTCTAAAGAATTCCACATGAACTCAGTTATCAAAAGGCTGCATATATTTGATAAGGTAGCAATTCTATACAATATTTGCTAGTAAAGGCATATGAAACTTTTTTTCTGTAGCATTCACATGAGTTCTGGTAAGCTTTTTTTCTTTAGTCTGAAACGTGCTTTTTCAAGACACATAATGGGTATACAAAGTGACTGATTTTTAAGTAATATTTTACTTTCCATGGGTTTTCCCACATGGACTTTATTACAGCCCAATTCATAAGTCAGAGTGATTTTCTGTTCTTTAAATTAAGTGAATAACTTACAGAGAACAATATACTCTTGCAGATAAGAGAGCTGTAGTGTGAGTTTCCACAATACATCTTATGTTACTAATTTGTTGATAGCCTTTTCTTAATTTTGGGGGTTGTCAGCCTCTCTTGCTCTCTGTTCTAATACCAAGTGCTGTTTTGGTCCCTAGCTCATTATAGTTATCTCTTTCATGTTGTTTAATTGTGAATGCTAATGGTTACAACTTCTTGTTGCAGTTGGATAGAAACAAGCGAAGAGGCGAAATGATTACAACAACCAACCAGAATTTTGAATTTTCTAATGAAGAACTTTATTTAAAAGAACAACAATGACAAGGTATTGACTATTTTTTTAATATATATATATATTTTTCTCTGTGTGGTGCAGATATTCCCCAATGAACCACAATGAAAGAACATCAAAGATAGTATCTGACTGTGACGAGAGGTAACAAAGCTCGGTTGTCTTTTCCCAGTCAAAAATTTTTGTAGTTGTGTGTCTGTTGTCTTTTGTTCAGCAGAATCATTGTAGAATTCATTAAGTTATGACTATAAGAATTCTCTCCTCCCTAAAATATTAGATAGTGCCCATCTCTAATTAAATATTATTCATGCATTGTATGGAGTGATTTACAGCTCTTTACATGCTTCTTCTGATGACCTCCAGAGCTCTTATCATTGTTCTGTTTGATCACTTCAAGCTTTAATACATTCACTCCCAGTACAATTCATACCAACTGTAACTGAATGTAGGTGATGGGCTGATACCGCACAGGGAGCAACCGTTAGAGACTTAATTATTGCTTTATCAGAACTCTGAAAAAAGAATAGTGGGTTCCTCTGATTTATCATCATATCAGTTTGCGCTCAATGTCTTGAAAAGCCTTCAAGCATCAATACACATCTATAAAAAAATCAGATCAAGTTTTCTAAGAGTTCTTAGTAATGACATTAGTTTGCTATTTGCAAGCACATATGCAAGGAAAACTTTGTTGCTCATACATCTTGGGGTGAGAAACAAGGGCAAATTGAAAAAAAAAAATCATTTTTTTAAATTGTAAAATAAAATTTGGAAGCACAACAGACTGAGCATGATTGGTATCATTTCAAGACTATTAGTTTTGCCTACTAGTGGCTTTCCCTTTGATTCCACAATGAAAATACTAGAAATGGAAGAGGGATCATGAAAGCCTGTAGGTTTGAAAGGACTAAGGAAGATCATCTAGTCCAACCATATGCGCAAAGTAGGTGTAAGCAAGATGGGTGCTCAGGGTCTTCAGTTTTTAGTATTTTCAAGGACAGAGATCGCACAGCCTCTCTGGAGCCCTGTTCCAATATTCACACTCTTCTGCATTAGATATTGGCTTGGACTTGCTCAAGGGAAGAGATGCCAATCCAGGCAAACCTTGACAGGCTGAAGAGGCAGCCCCATGTAAACCTTATGAAGTTCAACAAGGCCAAGTGAAAGGTCTTGCAGATGGGTTGGGGCAATCCTAAGCACAAATAGTGGCTGGATGGAGAATGGATTGAGAGCAGTCCTGAGAAGAAAGACTTGGGGGCGTTGGTTGATGAAAAGCTCAACACGTCCAAGCAATCTGAACTCATAGCCCAGAAGGGCAGCAATATCTTTGGCTGCATCAAAAGGAGGGTGGCCAGCAGGTCTAGGGAAGTGATTCTTCCCCTCTACCACACTTTTGTGAGACCTCACCTGGAGTACTGTGTTCAGTTCTGAGGCCCCCAAAACAAGAAGGAAATGGACCTGCTGGAGCAAGTCCAGAGGAGGACCACAAAGAAATCAAAGGATTGGACCATGTCTCCTATGAGGACAGGATAAAAAAATTGGGGTTGTTCAGCCTGGAGAAGAGGAGGCTCTGAGGAGACATTATAGCAGCTTTCCAGTACCTAAAGGGGAACTACAAGCTGGATTGAGGGGCTTTTTACAAGGGCATATAATGACAGAACAGGCGCTAACAGCTTTAAACTGAAAGAGGGGAGATTTAGATTAAATATAAGGAAAAAAATTCTTCACTGTGGGTGTGGTGAGGCAGTGAAACAGGCTGCCCAGAGAAGCCATAAGTGCCCCATCCCTGGAAGTGTTCCAGGTCAGGTTGAGTGGGACCTGGAGAAACCTGGTGTAGTGGAAGGTGTCCTTGCTCATGCCAGGGTGTTTGAACTAGACGGTCCTTAAGGATCATTAGTTCTATGACTCATGGTTCTTTATGGTCCCTGCAAAGACCTTGCTGATCTGCTTTTGACCCTTATTCAGGGTGTATAGTCTGCTTACCACTTCTGTTTTTTACCTAACAACTGAGCACCTCAGTCAAAGCATATCTCCCACAGATGAGACAACCACCATTTTCAACTTATGGGAAAAACATCAAGCACTCCTGACAGCCTGCATGTCAGCGTTATCCCTTAGGAGCTCTCTCGTGAAAAAGGCCTCTGATTTGCTGCAGTAGTTTTTCAAGTTGGTGTTGGTTACCGCATAGTGGTGCATCACCACCCTCATTGTACAGGCTTGAGTGGTAACTCTGGGACCCCTTGTCTTCTTGTTGTTATAACTACTGTTGAAATTCTGTAAGATCCCTCTTGTCCTCCAGTTACACATTTGGTCTCCAAGACCAGTTGAATAGCTGCTTGACACTGCCTGATCTTCAGTCAGTTGAAGACAAAAGATATAGTCACCTACAGAAATGAGCCGACAGAAGCTGATTGTTAAAACTAGCAGGAGCAGAAGCCTAAAGAAACTGTAGGAATGCAACATTTGTCATCATCAACAAACCACCATAAGTTCCCAGAAGATGATCGCCAAAGAAATCCTGAGAAGTTTCCTGCACTCTGAAAGTACTCTTGAAGTCTTTAAATATCTGAGTTAGCAAAGCAAACTGTAGGCACATTTGGTCTGTTGAGCTGTATGTCAAAGAGTTAATATTCACAGCTGGAAAAAAGCCAATGCTTAGGTTCAAAAACGGTGATATTTAATTCATGGAGTAAAGTGAATGCATTTTCCTTAAGTCTGTCCACCTCTGATGGTTTATTTGATTTAGTTTATTTAAACAAGCTACACACATAAGTACCACTGTTCATCTTCTCTCTCTTGGTTTGAAGTCCAAAGAACAATAAGCCTAGGTTGAATAAGGTTGAATAAGGTTGAACAGGTTGATAAGCTTATTTGGACAATAAGCTTAGGTTAGATGGCTTATTGATATCTAAAGATGGTGGAAATGAGTCTGTCTCCTACGGAACATCAGTAAATCCAGCAGAATCCAGCCCTTGCATCTGAACAGATATTAATGCGCTTCTGTCCCAGGACAGATTGCACCGAGAGAGAATACAAATGTGCTATCTCTGTGTAGATCTTAATGGTTTTGTTCAGGTTAATGAAAGAGACCCAGAGAAATCCACATGGCTTATTAAGTGGGCTAGGAGATATGTTTATATATAGACAGGTTCTGGCAGGATTTTTTTTTCTTTTTTTTTTCTACACTCATTAACTTAGAAAAATTGTATTCAGTATTAGCTGACCTAAGGAGCACATTTACATTTGCTCAGCCAGCAAAAATGTAGACAAGAAAATGTCTTTTTCAGCAACATAAAGACAGATGAGGCATACAAGGAAAGTCTTTAGAATAATAATTATATAACTAACTTAATTAGTCTTTGTTTGAATCAAAGGGCAGTGTGATAACACCAGCAAGTTGCTTTATATCCTCAGAGAATAAAACATTAAAAATATACACAAAGGGTTCTCCAGGGTGTTGTGTTGTGTTATGTTTATGGCCCTTGGAACAGAGCAGTATCTATCCAACTGGATGAAATCAAAAATTGTGGGCAAATGTAAGGTAGATGTTTAGAAAGCAGTTCAGAAATAGAAGAGAAATATAACACCCACCCCCTATACCTCTCAATCAATTCAAACATAAGAAGCAAGAAATATGTCATGTTGTTTGTGTTACAGCAGTACTTAGACTGACACAGGGTCCATGGTGTATAAACGGGTTTCAAAGCCCTAAGTTAACCCTCTGTTCCAACATATCTAGATAAGGTAAAGAAGGGAAGTAACAAATAAAGGCTGTATTTTACAAGTGGAGAAATGAGGCTTCTCCAAAGCGACACAGGGAATCTGTGAAAGCAACCAACTGAAACTTGAGTCTGTCACTTTGCAATTCATTTAAAAAAAAATGTGAAAGTAGGACAGATTTAATTTAAATGAGCATACAAACCTACACTGGAAACCTCAGAGAAATGCAGGGAAACATTCACAGCTAGCCACATAAATTAGATAGTTCCTGCAACTATTGATTCACTCACATTAGTCTTGAAAGGTTTCCAGAAGCTACAGGATTTTTCCCATATTTCTCTGCATGGTATGTGTTGTCACTGAAATTATTTCAAACTCACTCTGCCTAGTCACGATGTAGAATACCAGTAGCTGATTTAGTGAATTACGACACAAATATTACTCCATCTGTTCTGGGATACCTTGCTACGAAAGTATCTGAAATATAAGTGAATGTAAGTGATCACGGGAGTTGGCACTGATAATACTTTTTCTTTGTATCGCTGCTAAGCCAAGACAAAGACTGATATTTAGCAGCAAACTATTAAACACTACTTAGTTGTCTTTGTCTGAAATATCAGTAAAGGAGTCTGAGGTATTCACTACTTTAATGGTACCAAAATTTTATTCTCAAAGAGGAATACCAGCGACCAAAGATTTCCTAGTGGCAATGTTGTATGACCAGTAACATGGTACTCATGGACTCAATGTTAATCTGAAACAATATGCATCTTCAGGAAAATAAAATACAGCTAACCAGCAATATTAGAGAATCATATCGACAAAAATATCATCCCTTAGGGAAGAAAAATGTATTTATTTCCTTACTTGGCTTTCATGTGTCCTTCTACTGTCTCTTATTTTCCTTTAGCATCTGTAAATCTTCTAAAATGCTTCATGAAGAAAATAATTTTTCCACTTTCTTTTTTTTCCCCCTAAATATTTTAATATAGCTATTCTCTTGCTAAGAACAGCTGTGACTTTTTTTTTTTTTTTCTTTTTTTTTTTTGCTTGCCAACTCACTAAGTTCCACCTACACAGAGCTTAGAGGGTAATGAAATTAAAATTATGTGGCATTCTCTTCTATTTCTTGCATTATGGAAGAGCGAAGACGGGAAGAGAAAGAAAAATACTTACATCAGAACTTAGTCCTAGTTAATGATTAACTCATTAATGTGACTGTCTTTGTTTAAAATCTAAGTGAAAACTAAATACAATTAATATTAGAAAAGTGTGTGTGAAAATAGGTCAATTTAGTAATCAGTGCTTTAATAATCAATGTATTGCAAAAAAAGGTCTGGAGATTGTATGATAAAGTAACTGTTATGCCCCTCTCTCTCCCTCCCTCTCACACACATCCTCACACACCACTGCAGCTAACAGACAAGAAATCTTTGTGAAAGAAAAAGAGTTATATTTAAATTTCATTTGATGGCTTCTGTCCTTTTCTCCAGAAAATGTGGGAGAAGAAAGGATGTAAGCTGTCATATACATCTATTTCCTTCCACGTTTCCCGTGCCCTTCCCAGCAAAAACAGTGAAAATGAGCTCTTCAGTAAAAGGAATTGTTGAAAACATACATACATGACAATCCTTTCCTAAATGGCTTATGCCACAAATTAAGAAAATGGATATTTTCTATTTTTTCAAAAATCAGGAAATATTTTTAAATTATTTAATTTAAAATTATGATTGAAGCTTTTTTTTTTTTTTTCTTTAAATAGATATATTGTGATCCACTAATTTTTTTAACCTTGAGGGCTCCTTGCTGGCATGTTGGTGAATACTGAAGGGTAGAATTGTCCCTTCAAGTGTGTCCTCTGTTGCTGAACATAAATGTGCCTCATTAATGTCTTTTGAGGCCTACCCAAGACTGTCATCTTCTGCCATAGGATTCACCACTTGTAAGTGGATAAAAAATTTGAAGGTTACTTTTATATTTTTGCTGCACTTCATTGCTTGATCAATTGATTAAAAAAACACTCACCCTAATGCATTATCTTTTTAAGACTTCTGGTATATATCTTTCATTGACTTCAGTAGGGCCACTTACAAATAAATTCCCACATAGAGATACATGCGAGATGTTACTTGGAGGTTACCAATGAAATCAAGTGAATCATCCATGCCAGTAGTATCCTTTGCTCCCAATTTGAAGCTGGATCAATGGACAAAATTCATCTCCTTTTGATATTCTAATCAATAAGGCTGTCTGAGAAATTAATGTGGCTCAAAATATTTATCAAGTTAATTAGTAAACTCGGTTTTGGACTTAATTAGCAATGTCAGAATAGCTGTAACCTCAGTGATTCATGAGGCCATAAAACAATAACCTTTACTTGTTACTATTTAAATTCATTTCCTAACAAATATTAGTTAGCATCAACAAAGATGTGTTTTATAATGAAAAATATATAGTATGTGAGGCTGATTAAAGAATATGATGTTGGGTAGAACTATGAGAAGTGAAAAGTACGACCAGCAAGTGAAGCACTGAATAAGATCAGACTGAAGACTTTCCATATATTTTGGGAACTTTTTAATTATTGAAACTGAGGAAATTTTGTTGGCCTTCTCCAATGAGATTACAGTGTTGATGGAAAAGAGAAGAGCAACTGAAGTCATCCCCTTGGACCTGTACAAAGCACTTAATGTTGTCTTGCACGACATCCTTGTCTGTAAATTTGGGAGACATGGATTCAACAGATGAACTGCCTGGTGGATATGGAATTGGCTGGATTGTTGCACTCAAAATGTTGTGGTCAACAGGTGAATGTCCCAGTGGAGACCAGTGATGAGTGGCATTCCTCAGGGCTGGGTATTGTGACTGACACTGTTTAATGACTTTGTGGGTAGCATGGACAGTGGGACTGAGCAAGTTTACTGATGACGCCAAGCTGTGTGGTGTGGTCAACGAGCAGGAGGGAAGGAAAGTCATCCAGAGGGACCTTGACAGGCTGGAGAAGTTGGACTCTACAAGCCTCATGAAATTCAACAAGGCCAAGTGAAAGGTACTGAAGTTGCCAATATTATTGCTCCTTTAGATTCATGTAAAGTGTTTCAGGGAGTGCAATAAGCTACAAGTTCATCACCTGTTTGAAGAGAATTAAGAACTATGAAGCTGTACAATTATCATCAATCAGAGTACATATGAAAGAAATATATGTGACTCTGGAAGTTACAAGATTCAGTGTTCAGTATGAGTTCAAGATATGCCACCATTTTTCATAACATATTTAATTATTGACTATTACACTGCTAACATGTTAAATTTGAAAGTCTTTAAATAAGAAATGGTTTCACAAACATTAAGTTCAGTCCCTATTTAGGACTTGGATACAGCAACTAAGTTGATTCTTGTTAAAGATTCTGTTTAGAAACCCAATTAAAGACTGCCATTCCGAAAACTGTACAATAGATCACTTGCATATTCACATAGTTCTCAAATAATGTCCATATGAATCTTAATAAAGCTGTAGAGACAAAATTCAATCCAAAATGAATTTAAATGATCCATAAATCTACATGCTGAAATTCTCAGAATAATAGTTTTCCAGCATTTCCCTTTGTTTTCACGGAACTGTTCATGTTTTTATTCAAGTGTTTGATTTTTAAGACACAGCATAACATTTTAAAAATAAAAGGTTTTTGTTTGTTTGTTTGTTTTTCTTCTGTCTGAAAAGCTTATTTTCATTTTTGTTCATTTTGCCAACAGTAGTGGAAAATGAGAAACATAAAATTTCCATATATTCTCATAAAGAATATTTTTGTGGCCAAGGGGTAATCCCTAGCAGATAAGAACATTGATGAAACAACAGCAGCCCCACAGAAAGAGATCTGGGGCCTTGGGTTGATGACAAGTAGAATATGAGAAAACATTGTGCCCTTGGGTGCCTCAAGCACAGCTAGCTGGTCAAGGGAAGTGGTTGTGCCAGTCTACATGACATTGGTGTGGTCCCACATAGAGTACAGTGTGCAGTTTTGGGGACCTCAGTACAAGAAGGTGTGTGGAGTTGACACTGTCTGGATGCCAGATAGCTGCCGAAACGGCTCTATCATTCTCCTTCTCAACTGGACAGGGGCAAAAAAATATAATGGAAGGCTCATGGATCAAGATAAGGCCAAGGGATCACTCACCAGTTACCATCACAGGCAAAATAGACTTGATTCGGGGAAAATAAATTTTTTATCAGTCAAATCGGAGTAGGGTAATGACAAATAAAAGCTTAATCTCAAAACACATTCTGTCCACTATTCCCTTCTTCCCAGGCTCAGCCTCACTCCTGATTTTCTGTACATCCTCCTCCACCTGCATTGCAGTGAGATGGAGAATGGTGGTTGTGGTCAGATCACCACACGTGGTTTCTGCCACTCCTTCCTCCTCAGGGCAGGACTCCTCATACTGCTCCCCTGCTCCAGCATGAGACCCCTCCCATGGGAGACAGTTATCCATGAACTCCAACATGAATCCTTCCCACGGCCTACAGTTCTTTGCAAACTGCTACTGTGTGGGTCCCTTCAGTGGGGTGCAGAGGAACAGACTACTCCAGCATTGGTACCCCACGGGGTCAGAAGTCCTGCCAGCAAACCTGCTCCAACAGGTGGTCCTCTCTCCACAGGGCCACAGATTCTGCCAGGAGCTTGCTCCAGGATGGACTTCCCATGGGGTCACAGCCTCCATTGGGCACATCCACCTGCTCCAGTGTGAGGTCTTCCCTGGGCTGCAGGTGGATCCCCACTCCACTGTGGACCTCCACGGGCTTCAGAGGACTGTTGGTCTAACCATGGTCTTCACCATGGTATGCAGGGGACTTTCTGCTCTGACTCCTGGAGCACCTCCTCCCCGTACTTCTCCTCTGCCCGACCTTGGTGTCTGCAGAGTTGTTTCTCTCATATTCTGACTACCCTCTTCAGCTGCAGTTGCTGTTGCACATCAACTCTTCTCCCTTGTTAAATACGTTTTCACAGAAGTTCTGCTGCTATCGCTGAAAGGCTCTGCCTTGGCTAGTGACAGTTTTGTCTTGCAGCCTGTGTTGTTGGCTCTATCAGACACAGGAAGCTTCGCACAGCTTCTCACTAAAGCCACCTCTGTAGCTCCCCCACTAACAAAACCTTACCATGCAAACCCAATAGAGAAGGACGTCAAACTGTTAGAGTGTGTTCAGATGAGGGTGATCGAGATGGTGAAAGGAACAGCTGAGGTCATTTGGTTTGTTCAGCTTGAGAAGACTGAGGTGTGCACTCCTTGCAACCTACACCTTCCTCACAGGGGGCAGCAGAGGGGGAGATGCTGATCTCTACTCTCTGGTGTCTAGCGATACAACATGAGGAAATGAAATGAAATGAAGCAGTGTCCCGGGAAGTTCAGATGAGATAAGAGGAAAAGATTATTCACTAAGAGGGTGATTAGTCACTGGAACAGGCTCCTCAGGGAAGAGGTTATGGAACCAAGCCTGTTAGAGGTCAAGGAACATCTGGGTGATGCTGTTAGTCATATGGTTTACATTTAGGAAGTCCTATGAGGAGCAGGGGGTTGAAGTCAATGATCCTTATGGATCCCTTCCAACTTGGAGTATTCTATGATTCTATGATAAGAAATCCCGTCAGTACTATAAATTATTCAAAGAAACAGAATTTCTTCAGCGGTATCCCCTGTAAGGCATTGTATTCCAGCTGGATATAAGATTAGTATTGTGAATTTTGCCATCGTTACTGATATGTTTTAATGCTAACATTGGAAAATAGATAATAAAACCAATTAATAAATGAATAACTACTTTACAAGCAGGAATGCTCTGTGTCCTGACATCCATAACAGTGATTCAAGTGGAGGTAGGAACTTATTCAGAAACACTCTACGTAGACTGCAACTTTATTATACTCTTGTGAGTACAACTACACAATAAATCTTTCTTCAATTAACAAAACAAGAATCTTAAACTACAATGTTCTGATTTATTCGGCATTGGAGAACCCAACGTGCTTAGGAGATCACATGCTAATGGAGTCCTCTGTATTGAAATATCATCAACAATGCATTATTTGTATTTATTTTTATATTTCAGCTTGTATAATATATCAAATTCAAACAGGAGTTGAGTGCATGCTTTTCCATTCATTTGCTCCAGATACGTTTTATCTTCCTCATGTTCGTGTTAATCACACGAAACACCAAATATTTGCTGCAAATAAGAATAGTCAGGAAAGCAGGTCAAGATCAGACAATAAGGAGTGAGCTTTGGATTATGCTGACTTTTATAGATGGCCTGAAACATGAGTAGTAGACAACAATATAGTTGTAATTTCTCTACGTAGGTTGCTGTGGTCTTAGACCATCTGTCTTTGTAAGCCATTTCTGCATGCAAGGACCTAATTAAACGTAAGATAGGACTCTATACAGGGGTAATTGAGTCAAGCATTTAGTGGGAAATGACATTCAAGCAATAAAGTAAAAAAAAATAATTGTTGTGTTACCAAACATAGGATCAAAATATAAAGGACGGTTGTTTCTTTTTTTCTATCTGAACATCCAGAAAGAATATTGAAAGTGGCAGTGATGATTTNGAGAAGATTTAAAAAAAAAAAAAAAGGGCAAAACAAGACACTAAGTGATCAATTTTAATAGAAATAGACCATAAAATAGCAGGCTTGGAAATTATATTTTGAAGCTGGTTCCAAACACTCCACTTTCAAAATCCAAATAATCCATTCCAGATGTTTGTAAAACTGCTTAAACATCCTACATGCTCTTGTCAGCTCCATAATTGGATGACTGAGACCTTAGAGAAAAATTAAAATGTTAGTTGTCATTACTGTTCTAGTAACTCTACTTTTCAGAAGTCAAGATGCTTCTCGATTCAATATAGCAAGGTACAAATAATTTTCTGTACATGTCAATAAGCTAAAGACCATACCAACTCCTGCTTAATAAGGAAGTACTAACTGACCTAAAAATATTGTATTTCTTACAAGAAGGAAAACAAACAAACAACCCACAAAAATAAAACACAATAAAACTAATTATTTATTTATTTATTTATTAATACTTAAAGAAGAACAAGAATGATAGTGGCTACAGTATGTTAAAGAGAAGAGAAGAGAACCAAAGCAAAGAGTAGATAAACAAATAAGTGGAGATAGATAGTATAGGAGAGATTCTGCCTTCCTCCATAAAAGCATGCTCCAGGCGTGCCCTCCGCACCTAAATTCCAATTCTGCAATGTGTGGAGGGGAATGTAGTCCTTTCTCTGACATAAAAGCATGAATGAGATAGTAACTTCATTAGTTTGATTGATTTATTCCCAAACAGAAAATAAGTAACAGATAACAGACAAGCAACAATTAAGGACAACTGTGGATAGAACAGAGTTCATTTAGGTAGTCCTAGTATCTAGTAGATCATTGATTAGATTTGAATTTGTGCAAAACATTTTGGACTTAAAGAAGTCTGAGTTGTCCAGGTAAACCTCTACAAGGTAAGAAGCTTTTCAACCTGACTGTACTATAATGGTCATATACCTTTCATGTATAAGAACTTCTGCCCCTTCAAGAGATGTAAAAAGCAGTGAACCTTTTATCTTTTCTTTGAATTACAGGCTTTTGTACTTTTTCAAATGCACTGCTCTAAAAATACTGAATTTTGAACTGTGCCTAATCCACTTTGTTGCTTATTTTGTTTGGTTACCGTCTGGATAATTGCTCTGTTTCAAATTTTAGCCCTTGTCACCTATCTACATTTAGCTTGTGTGCCTGCTCCCTCCCATTGTACGCGGATGCAGGTAATGACAGTTCCATGGTGTGGTGTGAGCTCTGAGTTTGTAGAAGGCCTCTTCTGTAAGCTTTTCAGGCTTTCCCTTTCAGGTTAGCAGTCTGTGAGCTTCGTCCTACAGTTCAACTGAAGAATATGATTTCTCCATTGAGTTGATAGAAGTTCATGTGTATGCTATTTCACTGTCTTTTGAAAAATATCTTGAAGTTGAAGGAAATTACTGGTGATGTTTCATGAAACATTAAAACTTTGTTGGGGTTTCCTACTCAGCTGAAAATAGTAGATAGGCAAATTATTACAGTAGCAGATGTGACTTGTGATGTCAGTGCTATTTCTGGCCCGCCTAATGGGATAATCCATCAGAGGGAGAGCATAATGACAGGCAAGTGATGCATAAGCAAACAACCCTTGTGATGTCAATCCAACTTCTCCTGTTTTGTATCAGGTAAAGGTTACTGCGGCAATGAATGAGTCACTTCTATCTTGTCACTATCCTGTTCAGTAGTAAAGGCTTGTTGTGTAGTTTCAACCCAAATATCTAGTCCTGGTTATCTTCTCAGATCTTACACTTCATGCTTCCTGTCAATTTTGTGGTATGTATCATGAGACAGACCTATACACTCTGACTGCAGTTCCTCTAAGATAAGAGATCAAAGGATATTTTCTCTGTAGGAAAATTTTATTTTACAGTCTAAAACTTGTCTATAATAACAGAATAAGATTTTTTTCTTAATCGTTGGTTCAAGTGTTTTTCAGGGACCCACTGGGATCTGGATTATTTTTCTTAATTAGATATTGTAACAGGCAGCTTTAACTGGTTCTCCTCTTACCTAGGGTCTTGTACTTCACAGAGTTACTTCTACATCAACACCTATTTGGATATTGGATGAAGACAAGAGCTTTCCTATTTTGAGTTTCTGATTTGTACCTCACATAAACAAGTTAGAATAATTCAGATGACCAACAGGCAACTGCTTGTCATTCATGCAAGTCTTCCGTTGTTGCTAATACCATTGCATCGAGTACTAGTTCAAGTCTGCATGTCATGTGTTTGAAGCAGTAAAGTCCACTGTGTGGAAGAAATGCTGGGAGGTCTTTGGCAAACTCATGCGATGTTACATATTGGCAAATATCTGAAATTCAAAACTAAAAAATGTAGTTTTCATCATTAAGTTCCTTAACACGTGGATGTGTTTGTCTATTATACCTTTCTCTGATATCTTTGAATTAATACAAAGATCAACATGCAAGTTGCACCTGTCTGTACTGTGAATTTCTGTTGCTGAAAAGGTGATGTTCATTTCCAGAATCCAGAGGTGCCCCTGGATTCCCCATTTTATTAACGTTTATTAATATAGATATTTCTAGTACAGTATTCATCTCATTTTAAACAAGACTTTAAAAGTAAATCAGATGAGATGCCCAGAAAGTTTCAGTTCTCTCCTTTGTTTATAAGGAAGATCCAGACTGAATTGTAAATGTTTGAAGTAAGAGAAAGTGAGTCTTATCTTTCCATCTCTATTTGTGGTGTCTAGCACTGGAAGTCATTCAGAGGGATTTATGATTTTCCTTATTGTCGTTCCAGGTTAGATTTTCCAGCTTCTCCTTACTTAATATCTCTCAGTGAAAATGACTGGGGGTTTACATTAGCTTAAATTTTGATATCACAGGATTTCCACACTTCTGAGTGTTCCCTTGGTATTCTGTCACTTGCATAGCTGAAATGGGAGCCTTCATTGCAGCAATGGGGACACCGAAGCACTGACCTGTTTGAACGTCCTGCTCAGTAAGCAGGTCTCTGTCTGTCAGAGTGATACGTGACACTCAGACTTCAGCAGGTATGAATGTCATATTTATACATGTTCTAACAAACATAAAAATTGGATTCTGCTTGCAACTGACTGCACAAGTCTAACAATTTGGCACTATTCTCTTCTGTTTTAGTGGGTTTACTTTTTACTGCATGAGAAATAAGGAAAAAATAAGTATAGTGCCAAGCAAAAAGCGGAAGGAATTACATATTTGGCTTACCACCAGCAACACTTAGACAGGCTGTCTATAGTAATCATTGCAACAACTTAAGATATTCAGTTTGTCCGCTTATTAATGTTTAAAGTATAATCCAGAATATTTTCAGATCTCAAACTGGTGGTCACAATCATCTCATGTAACTTGAGGCACACAGCTGAGCTGGGCATGTGGTTTCCTTATGTTTTTTTGTATCTAGTGGTGAGAGAAAGCGATAAGGCACATGGAAACTTACATAAAGTTAAAAGATCCCCTCAGTTTCGTGCTCTGTCTTGATAATGAAATGTAACAGAATGCTTTTATGATTTACAAACTAACCCTCTGTGTTCATGGTACGTGTCTGCACTAATAATTTATATTTTTTCCTTAATTCAGAACCTTTGGCACTCAACAAAGGAGTGGAGATAAAATGATTACGTGTTTCACCATGGACATGTGTCAAGGTTTGATTGCAGTGTGACAATAAACTGTGGCAGATGCTTTGTTAGCCCCCTCTCCCCTCCAGTCCCCCTAAGTCTCCCACCTCCCCACTAAATAGAGGCAATAGGAAGGCAAAGAGAGACAAAGAGAGAGAGAGGGTTGGGAAAAAAGTTAAAAATGTTTTGCTAATGCTACTAGTAAAATAGAGAAAATTATACAATATATACAAAACCAATCTTCAATTCCCTGCAAAACTGAGCACTGCTCCAGCAGCAGCAGAGCAGATACCCAAAAGTGCTGGGTTGGACTCTGCAGCAAACCGGAACTGGATTCCACCTGTCACTAGGCCTCAGTTTGCAGGGACGACTCAAAGGGTTCTCTCCAGACACTGGCTGTAGTTGAAGAAGAGAAAAAGGGCCAAGACCCTCATGACCTCACACTTTTATATGAGGTATCGTGTGAATGGGATGGAATACTTAGTTGGTCAGTTTTAGTCACCTGTTCAGTTCGCTCCTCCTCACCCCTCTCACGGGACGTGCATTCTTATTAGTGACCTTGCATTCCATTACTATGACTACCAAAACGAGTATCCAACTTCAGAAAAGTGCAGTTACTAAGAAGACTAGCTGAAAGGAAAATTCACTAAAAGAGAAAGTGGTCTTGTTTTTAGCGAAACCAGGACAACATGGTAAAACATAGCAACCATTTACAGTACACCTTCTTCCTATCTCTTATAAGAGTCATCTCTTGGGTCCTCTCTTCAAAATAAAGTAGAAATTGTTCTAATAATATCCATAATGGAGTTTATCAGGAGCCTATGAGTCCAAAGGCTTAGCTAAAACCGAAGTAGAAAGAAAGCAAAACGAAGTCTAATGTCTTAGCAAGAGACTTTAAAATGTTCTTAGCACAGAAGTTTTGAGCACTTGTAACCATATTCACAGGTGTTTTCCTGGCATGATAAAAGAAGTACCTGGATTTCTCTGACTGCATTTCACACTCCCGGGTATGAGCAATTCCCCTCACCCTCCTCCCACTCCAAGAAAACAACAACAAAACAAAAAAACAAAACACACACACACAAGGAGAAAAAAAAATAGAAAGAATAAGAGAAGAGACAATAAGACAAGGGAAATGAAGGGAAAGAGGAGCAAAAAGCATTGTAAAAAAGGTACTACTAGTAGTTGTCAAGCACTTTACATTCAAAATTGATTATTCTTTTGGCTGGTAGCTATAAAAAATAATGAAGTCCAGACTCATGCATGAAATATTTTGTATTGATCTGACAGAAGTAGGAACATCTCCTTATGTTTTCATTGCCCTTTTCTGGCCCCAGTACTTGATTTTAAATGCTGCTTCCCTGTGTAGCCCAGTAGCTGTGAGTTCGCCTGCAGCAGTGAGAAAGCTCCTGGTAACTGTGTAATCTACAATGGCCACTATCTGCTTGGAGGTACTGTGCTTCATTTTTGGTTACATGCCTTAATTTCCTTTGTATGTACTGGTGAACGGGGAAAGGGGCTAGTTTGCACCCAGATTTTCCCCAACACTGGCAAAAGTCAAAAACAGTGTGCTAGCCCCAATTTAAGCATTAGTTTTCTGATGCCATGTAGAGTTGATAACTCTTCTATAGTTACATGCTGATTTCTACAATGTGTTTGTATGTCAGTTATACTTAATTGAAGTCACATTGTTCATCATAGGAATCCATACTGTTTAGACAACCCTGGTCAGGTTACTGTCAGTTTTGAAATAAATGCCTAGAAAAAAAGAACACAGAAGTTTTGTACATGTGCTTTAATTGACACAACTTCAAATACTGAAATAAGAGGAAAATCAGAAGTGTCAAAACTTCTCAGGAATGCTGAAGAGATGGGTGCAACTTGCATCTCTCAAAAATGCCCTTTTGTAATGTTTCTCCTCCCAATTAAATGATGTGTCAACCAGATAAATGTATAAGCATTCACCAGACAGCTACTCGCACAACTCCACCAGCACTTGAGAGAAATGTCTTTGTAAGTACATTCAGTCTGCCCGGAGATGTCCCCAGGCACAGGGCCAATGGAATGGACTGATGTGAAACCACGCTTGTAAACTACTTCGGCCTTGGCAAAAGAGTGGCTACATGCAAGTTTTGCTGCATCCACTGGGCTCGCTGGCCTGTGTGAGTCTCAAAAATACTAGTGAATTCTTCAGACTGATACTAGTCAATGTAAGCCAGAACTCTGTCAGAGACTGTTCTAAGATCTAGGGATTTTTTTAATAGTATAGATGGATATTCCCAAACATATTTAATAAATTAGTGCAGGTCTGTTCAGTCACTTCTGTACACATCCACCAAATAAGGAAGAGTGCTCTCTCTGTTAATGCCTGTACAACTTTCAGAACTGATTAATATACTGATATATTAATCTCTTATCAGAAAATCATAACTCATTCCCTTGGTGGCTCTCATTCATAAAAGAGAAATTATAATACTCCACTTTCTCAGAAGGTGCAATCATTGGCCAGGGACTCGAGGCAAGAAATTCTTGGTCCTGCTGTAGGCCCATAGATTGTATTTATTTGTGTTGCGTAAATAGAGTTATTTTCCCTTCGCATTAATTCTTCAGAGTTACAGGGTTCTCTCTCCAGAAAAACTCCATTATGTAAAAATTGTCAATTTCCAATTTTTAGTTGTATAAGAATTGAAAATCCAGAGAATATCGCAGTTGATTAAGCTAAACTTTAATAATATATTTGATGTTGTTCATTTCCTTTATGTGTTTTTACCATTTTCTTCTTAATTTTGGAACTTTGAACCTTGAATACTTTTGAAAGTACTAAATGGAACATTTGAACATCTTCAGAATACTCTTTTTTTCGAAAGAGAATGAAAAGGGCATTTAGAATTAAATGCAACACATCTTCTTCAGATAGTAACAAACCTACATTGAATGCAAATGCTTTGGCTGCACTAAGTAATTTGTGAAGTCTTTCCATGGACCATGATGAATATTCATGTTAGTTAAAATTTCTCTTTGTTTCACTTTTTGGAAAAAGAAAAAGCTCGACATTCCGAAAACTCTCATTTAATTTATTATTTTTTCTTTTTTTTTTTTTTTCACCCTTCCCCAGTAAATTCAATGTCACTCCTGCTAGACAGTGAAGTGACTGGGCACTGGTTGTCTATGAAAGAAATGGTATCATCTCTCTAAGACAGCTCTTTTTCCTTAAACCTTCCTTCACCTGCTATAATACCACTTACGACACAAGTTTGGAATAATTTCTACAGAACATAAATCAAAAGGTAGTCTCAGCTTCTGCTTCATTGTTTTATTTTCTTATCATCTGTTAATTGCACTGCCTTTCAGTAGCAAGTTACAAGTTTCAGGACTTCTGATATTTTGTGAAATTAAAATATTGCATAAGGATGCTTCCATATTTACAGGCAGCCTAAAAATTTCAGGAAGTTGCAAGTGAGTTTCCATGTGAATAGTCAGGAAAAAAACATACAAACAACCAAAAAAGTGCAGAAGAAAGATCTTTGCATTACATGAGTCATTCAATTATGTTGTTCATTGACTTTAAATGGATTACCATGATGTGGTAAATAGAAACTGCATAAAGTATTTATGTTTTATTTAAATGTCAGTTACTTAATTTACTTTCTCATTATACATTAAAGTAATGATCATCCTATTTATTAGTGTTAAATATTTCATGGACTTCACAACACTGTATAAGTTACAATAAATGAATAGAGGTCGTTACATTACCCATTGTGTAAGATTGTATCAGCAACAGCATGCATGGAGAGAAAACAGGAGAAAAGTCATCATGGAAAAAAGAGGCCTGGATGGTATGATCTCTTTGAATAATCACTGTGCTTTATCTCAGTTGTCCAATTAAAAAAAAAAAAAGTGCTAAAATAAAACTGGAACTTCACCGCAGTTGTTGTGACCTATATTTATATAACTCGCATCTGGAAATATCCTAAAGCAATTTACAAATGGATTTTCAACCTGTGTGCAGAATAAAGAAACAATTACCATCACTGGTAAAATACAGATAACTGTATGACGAAATGTGATTGCAGTTTGAACAGAAAAGACCAAGATTACGCAGCAGTTTAAGCAAACATATTGATCCATAACGTAATATCACAAAGAAATATAGTCAGAAATTAAAAAATCCAGATCAAATTTTAACTAAGATTGAAAAGAAATGAGTAAGGAGACCTAATATGCCTGATCACGGGACAAATAACAATTCCAAGACAAATTTTTCTTAGACTTTCATGAAATTACTGCTTTCAGACAAAAAAATAATCACACAAGGTATTTTCAACACATTCCTGAACAGTCAAGACATATCTTTTCCGATCAGTTCTTCCAAGGAGTTCAAAAATGCACTTGGGAAGAAACACTTGCTGAAGTGGTAACAGTCACTAACATTGCTGTAACACAACATTTTACACACACCTGAGAGTTAAGCAAGTGTTAATAGCATTAATGGATATCTATGTACAATGAATTAGGAAAAAATATTGAGGTACACATGCTGATTTCCTGCGGTGTCTTGCTTTTCCTGAGAATACTACTGAACTTACCAATGCTTTGTGGGCACTGGGATCTCATAGGTCGTTTAATCTAATTTCTTATTATCTCAATGTATGCCTTTTTTGTAAACTCGTTCCTTTTTTTTTTTTTTAAATAGATGTATCTTTCTGGGTGATTAGTTTTGGGGATTTTTTTGCCTCCAGCATTTCAGACACTCACAGAGAGAAGCTGCTATCATGGAGAAACCCTGCTGTTTCAACAACAGTGAAAATTTAGGGTAACACCCAAGTATGAAACAGTGCTTAGTACCTCTCCCTTGCAGAGAATAATTTCAATGACAAGAGAGAAAACTAATAACAAGCTGTATGTTTGATGACAAGTCTCTTGGCCTCTTGGAAAGGAGGAGTAAGGGGTAGGTTGAAGTGTTCAATAGTTTAATAATTCAGTGATCATCAACATGGACAGAAAGGAACATATGCCGGGTTGTATTTTTTTTTTTCAAAACTTATGAGATGAACTTCCTGATACCACACAGTACCTCTGAAAGCTCCCTTCCCATAGCTGTTAGCTTTTTCCAGTCTCTTACAGTAAGAAGTGATATTCACTTTATCTGCTGTCTTTCTACACTGGCTTCCACATAACCCCCACCCAACTCTTCCTCTTTTCTACTCCCCTGTCAGGAAAAAACTCCAAAACTGCGGTAAGCATCAAACTGGGAATTTAACAACATCTTCTCAAATTTATCATGATACATGAAAGACCCTAGATACAGAGGATCTCTGAAGAATTCCTTAGCAGAGCAGCAGCAGAATGGGATCAATTGGAATGAAGATTAGAAATGCAAAGAAAATTGCCTCTCAATTTGCTGAAGTGTTTTGGTTTTTTTTTCAACGTTGTACAGGTGGAGCACAGCAGTAAGCAATAGCAGAGCCCTTCAGTATCATGTCCCCAAACATCTGTTTAGCGCTGAGCCACTGAGACCTCAGAGGCAACAAAGTTGTACACCCTGCTTAAACCTTTTTCTCCATGGAAAATATAATACATGTAGCTGATGTATTTGCTAATGTAAGCAGGATTTGTGTAGGCCTGGGTGGGTTACTTAGTTTGTATAAGGGTGTGCAGAATACAACTTCATTTGTATTCCAGTTCCTTTTTGAAACCATTTAACTGATAAAGATTTTCAGTCACGGTCACCCCCAATATGAATCTGCTGAATAGCAAGGTAAAACGGCAATCCTACTTTCAACAGGCCTTTTACATTCTCCCCAGCATATTTCTGCAAATAATTTTTTTTCTTGATTTTTAAAACGCTATTACAAAAAAACAAAAAACAAAAAAACACTAAAAAACCCAACAAACAGGAAAAGGAAAAAATCTTATTTGTTCCTATTTTCAAAGCAGACTAATAGTCTTTTGTACCAAATCCTGATCTGAGAACTCAGGGTTTGATCCCAAGCATTACCCTTGACATCCTGCAATGATTAGGTGATGTTCAAGTGGGATTCTTCTGGACAAAGCCTATCATGTAAACACCTGATGAGTTTTACATGTCTTCTGTAGGAGATGAGATGAATCATACTTTAGATTATAAAGAGAGCCCAGATGACTATCCCAGGGTTTGATATGTGTGCTGCGGTCACAGCAGTTAGCCATCTGTAAATTTACTCGATTTCACATATATTTTTCATTTCACACCCTGTGGTCTCTGTGCTACTGCACAGCCAGAGAAGCACAGCCAGCTGGTTTCAGATTATTCGGAACATGAGTTTCATGGGCTACTTGATCTGTATTTGCTGCACAGAATTTGTCCTTTCTCTGTAAAACAGGGATGATCTCACCTCTTTAGACAGCAATTATTTTCCCATGCACCATGTCATTTGACAGTATTTTAATTATCAACTACAAATTATGCAAGACAAACAAATTAAATACAAAGTAATGTAACAGATTTTTTAAAATTCTAAATGTTACAGTACTCTCCTGTCAGCTAAAGTAGATCCTTTATAATTGCAGGCACCACTGACTTTATGAATGTTCTAAGTATCATCATGCCGATAAAATAACTAATGAATTTTACCAGATTTCATCTCCTACTAACTCTTTTTCTTATTCAACTTAGGACAGATCTTAACCCTCGAAAAGTCTCACAGATACCTTAAGTTATCTCTCTTTGAAATTCAGTGGCAAGTAAATTTTGCTTTATTGGAAACTATCAGCTTCAAAATGCTGATAATTCCACACAAGAAAACTTTTTCAACTCTGTGTTTAGATGTCATTGGACATTTATAAGCTGTCAGTTATATCTTTTCCACTGATGTCTTTACTGCAGTGGAATATCTGTGCCTTGCAAAACAATGAAAGTTAACAAACAGGATGAAAAACACATGTTCTGTGGATGCTAAAAATTCATGGCTGTCTGCTTTATCTCCCTTTCCAATTTTAAGGTAAGGATAAGTCTGTGAAAAAATAAAAGTAACAGAGATGACGAGAAAGCCTATTAAAGAAAAAAAATTTATTTGGTTCAGCTATAACTGGAACAACGACAAGTTATAAATAGCATGGTGTTATACTTTGACACTGGTAACAAGGTAAACAAATCACATCAGTTTCCCCCTAATTCCAGTTGCGTTGAATAGCTAACTACAAGAGCACATAAAATAAGCATATGTGTTATAAATAGAAAGACAGCAGCTTGCTATTCACTGTCATCAGCAATGCAGACACCTGTCTTCCCCTCTCCACCTGCACCTTCCTGCCAGAAGTTATGAATGACTGTTTGCAACTACCTGCTGTAAAGAGCCTGGGACAAATTAACTCTTAATTGGTTTTAACTTAGACTCTAATATTACAAAGAAAGAAAAACAACTTTTACCTGACTAGCTAGCAGGTTTCTTCCTTTCAACTTTGCTATCAGACTGAAAGCAATGTTGCTAGTCTAAAAGCAGACATTTTCTGTCTTTGTAGTTTGCTTTTGATGTAGTAATTTCCTTCCTTCTCACAGATTATACAGACATAACCAGAAAAGGCAGCATTTCCTCTGGAAAGTGACCTGTTTCAATTAGTCCTGTCTTTGCTTGCCTTTTTAAAAGATTCAAAGCCACTGAGTATGACTTTAGGAAACAGGAGACACATTCAACATGCCAGGAATAAGTGAATTCTTTCTGGTTGTTTCTCTGGCCTTATCAGGAGCTTACAATGCTGGATGTGTGCTACGTGCACATATTTGCATGCTGTTCTGGAAGACTGTCTCTTTTAAATCACCACAAATCTTAAGCGCTAGGATTTCTCTGTATGCTGTTAGCATAGCCAGTTTATCCCATTGCCAGATCGCATTCTCTTGATGCTGGCCAGGTGCCTCTTCATTGTCATCTGAAATGTCTTCTTCTCGTATTTCACAGGGTATGTTTCGGAGTCTGATTTGCAGTGCAGAGGAGAAAGCTGGCTGTTGCAGACTGCCTCCCAAGAAACTGACCGTCTGCTCTTAAAAGGAGTGGCTGAAGGCTTTATGTGCTCCATGGTCTGTTGAATTTCACTGAAAGGGCTAGATGAGCTCCTCACAAGAGGCATGGTCTTCTTCCTTGGGGTCAAGAGGATTTTAAGCTCTTCAGAGTCATGCTGAAAAAAGAGAGACTCTTTCCTTCTGGTGTTGGGGCTCTCACCGAGTGTGAGAAACCCATAGGGAGTGGTGATTTTGGAGAGGTGGGGCAAAGAGAGGGCAGCTCTGGTTGCTGGGTCAGAATGATGCGCAGCTCTCTCCAGGTCTCCAGGAAAAATCATTCGCTCTGTAAAGCACAGGGTTCCTCTTCTGTCCAGGCTCTCTCCCTTGCACAGTGCATCTTTCCTGATGTAGGATTCAGATTTGCTTCTAGTTGTTCTGTGCTTTTGAACAACTTCATCAGAGACTCCTCCTTCAGGAGAATTCTCTATAGTGTCTTCCTCTGGCTCCTGCTGAAAGGAAATATGCTCTATGTCCAAAGAAGGAATGAAAAATTTAGGGATGCGATCAGGAGTCATGACAATGTTGAAAATGTCCTTGTTTTTCTGAGCAAATTTATCTTCAGGAGGTTGCTTGCTGATTTTGAAACTCATCCAAGTTAACAAGCTTTCTATAGCACTTTTTAGGGAGAGCTGCGATGTACCACCAGGCACCATTATTTCAGCCAGCAGTGCTTTTTTAAAAACCTCAATGCTATCTGCTTATTCAATTCTTACAGCACTGATTGAGAATGGGGAACTCATTCCTGCTTATAAAACAAAGCAAATGACGTCATCTGATAGCTAGATGTCATTGGCATGGTAACCAAAGATAAGAAGGGTTTTATACTCCCACTTACAGTCTGATTCATGCTGCACCATTACCTTAAATAAGCTTAAACGTTCGATTTAATTATTTTTAAATGCCAGGTTTGGGGCTAGTGCCCTAGTTATTTTCAGAAAAATAGTGACTACAAAGATATCTGTAACTTTCAGACTATTTGGACTGTGTTTCCTCTGCTATTACACAAAACATAATTAAAGTTTTCTCTTTTTTTGGAGGGCTGTGTCACTAGATGAAGGATGCATAAGTAGGTGTAAAAACTCTAGATTACTTACAGTTCCTTAGCTTAGCTTTCAGCAAATCATACTATTTGGTGTATTTCACACTGAAGATTGTGAGAGGAAAGGGTAGGAAATGAGTGATCAAACAATTATTGGATTAGTATATAGAAATGCATCCCAAGGGGTCACAAATTACTTTAGCTTTCAGTAGTGCTGTATGTACATAGCACATAATGAGGAAAAAATGAGCAGCTCTTCAGAGGATACTCGGATTAGATGCCTGTGCTTAAAGGGCTGGGCATCTGCTCAGGCACATAGAGCGGCTTGCAATTTCTACATGAGTCTCCGCTGATACTTGATTTACTTCTTAGGCTTCTGGTGAGAACTCTCTCCCAGCACACTGGTCTGCTGTCACTGACACAATTTGCAGAGAGTGCTGAAAACAGCAGGGTTGACCAATGTGTGGGTGGTTTTGCATCAGCATACAGCCGTTTGTCCAGCCACACTGTAATATCTTTTCTTGCATGCTGCTCAGCTCATTTTCTACTTTGGTGCAGGCCAATATTTTGCCTCTACTCTGTCTTGCCTTATATATATGATTCCTAGGAAAGACATGGAAAATGTAAAGAAACGTATGGATATAATTTCTTGGCTTTCATCTTTGTGGGGTGAGCAGTTCTGAGTTTGCTTTTTCCTTACGGTGGCACCTTAGTTTTGGTGACATTGAGGGAGCCTGTGCTACTGGGCACTTTGAGAGCACAAAGAAAACTTCCCTGAGTTACAGAGTAAAGCCCACAAAATGTGCTTTTGCATTTCATCTTGTTTTATTTTTACACACTCCTGTTTCACTCTGTTAGTGTTCCCACTGCTCATATCTCTGTTTTGCTGTGGTTTCAGGCTAGAAGGTCAGTCCTCATAGTTTAATCACAGACATTTTGCTATTCAGGAAGGTTTTGACTTCTCCGTATTCAGTTCTCCATTCGTTTCTCTCTGGTTTTGGCTACAAATTTGGGGTGCTGTTGGGTCCAGGTACATGTCAGCATTTCAGTACAACACACATCAGATCATTCTTGGTTCCTTGAAGACAGAAAATGATAGTGGAAATCTTTTGTTGGCATTTTAGGCAGATATAGATGGTTCCTCTCAGTATTATAATATTTTCAAAGAATTAATTCTTATCTAAGGATGACCAATCTCCATGTGTTGAATCTGTCCTATAGGCACAAACTAATTTCAGATTTGGTAGGAAAAAAATTATATTGGTTTAGACTTGCTTGGTTTTGACCTGGAAAAGTAATCAATGTCCAACAAATAGAGCATTAGTAACAAAAGCAAAGTATTTTGAATTCACCCATAAAATTGGGCACATTCAGTTTTGTTCTGATCCTTTGCAGAGAAGAATAATGATGGTAAAAGCATCAATTGTTGGGATGAAAATCCCTCGGGGGACTGTCATCTCACAAACTCTTTCTGATTTACGTAATACAATTGCTTCTCTAGCTGAAAAACCTTCTAAAAAATGCAATCCCCCTAACTGAATGACACATTAGAGACAGGGAAAATTCACAAATTTGCAAGTCCTTTGAGAACTCTGAAGTATGAGGTTCACTGGTCTTTGATATTGCTCTGTTACAAATTTTAGGAGATACAAGTTAGGAAAAAAAAAAAGAATATATGGCATAACTGTCACAAGAATTCACTGTTGTCGTTAACACCTTAACTTATTCTGGTTTCATTTACAGGCAAAAAAAAGAACAATTATACCTACCTCACTTTCTACCCTATGTCCAAACTATATTTCTGCCAAAACCTTCTTCAGGACTCCAATGAAAATAAGGATAGTCTGATATCTCCCATAACGGAATACAGAATTTAGTTTACTTTTATTTTGACTATATTTGATCCAGAAAAACCCTAATTTTGATTCACAAAGCTACTAAAAAGAAGTACAGTGTAAGTACCCAAAAAGAAAGAGTACATTACTGAATTTGCTCAAAGAGCAAATCAAAATCCTAATTCTTCTAGTTGTTTTTGACCACAACCACACATGCTGTCATCAAAAACTGGTACATTTGAATAATTATTCTTATATTCACTAAGAAACTTTTAATATTGTTATACAGAATAAAAACTTTGAGAACAGTGATTTACCTAGACTCCCCACTCCCATGAGGCTGAAACAACTCCTTCTCCAAGCCATTTCGAAGACAACAAAACCTAAACACTCTGGAAAACTTAATATCAGAATTGTCTTTATTTGATGAGAAAGAATAATGATTTGACATCATGTCCCTTACTCCTAGCTCAAACATTGTCTTTTGCTTTGTATGCTTAGGTAGCGTGACTTAAGATAGAATTTTCTTCTTCAAGTTTCTCCTCTCTTAAGAAGTTGTGCTTCCCAAAGACACCCGAGTCTGACTCCTGTTTTCCTTCTTATTTTTAAGAACAATGGACTTAAGCTTTTATACCTCATGTATACATACATACATACAAATGTATACATATATAAACCTAAGACTTATATACATCTCTATATATATTCATCTGTACACGTATACCCACATACACATATACACATACATATGTGAGTCTCAGCTTTATATATATGTACGTATATATACCCAGGTTCCCCCAAAATAAGACAGGGTCTTATAGTAATTTTTGCTCCAAAACTGATTACTTTTTTACATGTATTACTGCCTGGACACTATTTAAATTTTCTTTTTTTTTTTAATGAACTGTAACTAGGGCTTATTTTTGGAGTAGGGCTCATATTTTGAACAAAATAAAAAATCCTGAAAAATCATGCTAGGTCTTATTTTCAGGATAGGTCTTATTTTCAGGGAAACTCATATGTACAGGAGTTGGACTTGATGATCCTTGTGGATGCCTTCCAACTCAGGACATTTTATAGTTTTATCATTCTAGGTGTGAGTGTGTACATATATACATGCATACAGTGGTATAGATATTTATGTATATACATGTATACGTAATCTGTTGACTCTTTCTGGATAATAATAACCCAAATACTCACTACAGAATAACTTCTGAAACAGTAAACTTTGGAAGAGACATTCCTAGACCATTTGTTTTAAGGCTGTTAAAAACACAATAAATGTAATCACAGTACAAAATAATAATTATAAATAATAAATAAATAATTTATTTTCATTATTTCACACAGTATTATAGTTTAACATTTATTTTTAATTCTCTGTTATTTCTTTTTTATTTGAGAAAAATGTCCAAAAGTCTTCTTTTTTTTCCTTCAGGCAGAATAGAGTTTTAACCGTAAACAACTGCAAACATCAGAAAGATCCAGTCCTTTCACTAAAGGCTAGATCAAGCCCTACTATAGAAAATGAACAGTATGACGTAAGTGGCAGAATGCTGGGGGAAAATTCAAGGTACAAACATCCTAAATATTCTTATTATTATAAACTCTAAGTAAAATGTTTCCTTCCCCTCAGTTACATTATAATCTCACTAAACAACATAACTCATATTTTCTTTCTTTTCACCTAATGGAATCAGCAGCTTTTCAATGATTTCTTCACCCAGGCTCAAAAGCAAAAATAGATATCTGTATGATACAAGTTTCACCTCTTGAAATTGGACACAGCTAGAAAACAGTTCTGCTTTTCATCTTTCCTTTAGAGGATGAATATTTCTGGTGTCTATGAATACACAGATTCTCACTGCTTACACTGAGCTTTTCATCTTTGACACGCACCAAGAACATTAACTAATTAATCTGCACAACCTCCCATGAGGCGTAAGTAAGCATTATCCCTGTGATGTTTTATGTGTACACAATAAAAGGAGAAGAATGGAAATTGCTAGTGCTCATACTGAAGAAAACAGTTGTAGAGATTTAAAACAAGCACTTCTCTAGTGTGTAGATTTACCCTGTTTCATGGAACTTCTGACACTTTCATTTGGTTTTGGCTCATAACTATACTTTGTTCCTATGTACAACATCAAAAAAAGTCCTGCAATTTAAGCATATATTTTTTTGACTAGATGAAGCAGGGAAGCAGAATATGTAGCAGTCCTTGGCAATCAACTTTTTCTGAGTACCTGGTGCTAGAGCTGTGAACAGCTCAGATGCTGCTTTTCTTCTTTCAATATTAATGCTTGTGCTCAACTGGAGGATATCCCTGTTTTTCAGAATACTGCTGGGGCTTAGACTCTTCCAGTCATCTTCTCTTCCTTCCACTCATTTATATGGATGTGTCTGGGTTACAACTATGACCCAGCCTTAAAGTCCAGGTTTCTTTGTTTTGAGATCGAGCAAGTGTATTACTATTTATTGTCTGTTCTTTCTTTGCCTATCAAGACTTCAGTCCTTCGTCTGCAGTTAGTGACAACTGGTTTTGGTCTGGATTCGCTTGTCCAGTTTTAGGAATTGAACAGAGGTGAAATTAAGGTCCCTGATTCGTCATTTGGGGGTTTGGCATTGCTATCACCTTTGAGGGTAGTTACTTCCTATCAACTACAGAGAGTCTGTTTGTGGGAAGTTCTCCAGCCTGAGTGACATGGTCTAGCGTGAAAGTAGGTGAGGATTAATCAGGGCCACTAAGTAGAATTTCCAAGCTGTATGTTTCATTTGCATACATTTCACAGCTTCTGACTGAGAAGAGACTTAATCCAAGCTGGGGTTACCAGTTATTGTAATTGTTACATTAGGATGTAAATACTAAATAGGAAATTAAGAAGTATTACACAAGAGCTTTTTTGGTAAAACTTAATTATACAATTGTAACCAAAGACTACCAGCTCAAGTCGTCTTGTAGGTTTGGTGCTTCTTTCCTAACAGAAATGACTATAGCAAAAAAAACGATCATATCCCACACTGTATGGATACACAGTAAAGAAATCTGACTGATAGCAAGTTTGCACAGCCAATTCATGTGTACTTGAAATTGAGATTATACGAAGTATTGATGCAGATTAATGCAAACAAGTTAGATTCCTTGATTTCTAGTAGGTAAATCTGAAAAGCAGGGAAAAAAACTAACACTAAGTTTAGAAGTTGAACTCCAGACCCCTGAAATTGAAAACCTTGGCTCATGGCTTGTACTATTTCAGCAGTAAATATCACAAGTAAATCAACTTTTATAACGAAATTTTAGGTCTGTTGTTTGACCAGGGACAATTCTAACAATACAGATAGATAAGTACCCAACCAAACACTCAGCTTAAGTGCTAGAGAAATTGTTTTCTTCTGTAGTTACATATGACAGCACATCCCAGCACAAGCAAAGAAACCCAAAGCTGTGAAAAGGTGTTATTTCAACAGCCTTTGCTTTGTTGCTTTTGGTCATTTTCAGTAATTTCCAATTGCCTATTTAATAACAAGGAGACAGCAGACAGTAGCTTTCCTAAATTATTCATTTCAGCCCTACAAAGTGACTTTCAAGATTTCATTGCTTCTGTATTGTGGTGTTAATAATTCAGAGCTGCTGGAGAAGTAAAGCTTGCCAGTGTAGTGCTTATCTTTCGTTTCCTTAACAATATTACACTTCTCAGTCTTGTCCTGATAGCTCATACGGTCTGAGTCTCAGCTTTCTCCTGTACTCACCAATAGAAGTATGCTGGAATACACTACATTTGATAGAGAGAAATTTAAGTGTTCACTGATATCCTGGATTCAGCAGCCAGAGTACTCTACTGTTTCCAAATATCTTGGAAAGCAAATAAATACTACCCTCTGCTGTTTTTCGTCTGTAAATATTGTTATTGTACCCACCCTTGTGTAAAAAACAGATTGTTTATTTGACTTCATTTTGAAGTGTTAAAGGATTCACATATTGCTGAGGATCACTGATTTTTGTGCAATCTTGGAATAGTTAAAAGAGCAAAGAAACGTAAAAAGGAAACCTGAGCTGTAGTCTACTAAATATAAAGCATCTCAACTCACACCAAAAAAGTACTTAATGTGATCATATTTCTAAACCCTGCTTTTAAATGTTCTGTATTAATAATATGTTAATACTGTCATATACAACACGTATTGTGATACTTCCATTGGTCACACATGTTACATGCTCATATTCTCTGATATGTCATATACAACATATATTGGAGTCTAATGTACTATAAAAAAAAAGAGAAAATCTCGCTCTCTTAACATCACCCCATATAAAAGTTGTGTGGATTACAGAGAAAAGCAATTCAAACACTAGTTAACTAAGGACTGGATAATAAAACCTGTATGTCAAACCACACCCTGATGTGTTCCTGTAAACAGAAAGAGTGCTTTTTACATCTGTACTCATAGACCTACACATGTGTACATATAGAGTATAAGGTCATGTTTTCCTGATGACATTTAGTGGAGTCACTGTGCAAATAATCCTGAACTCATCAGCTGCTATAGCCGAGTGGGACCCCCTCTTGTGCCCATCCAGTCCCACTTCCCACACACAGGGTTAGCCTGAGGTCTGCAATGTGTAGCTGATCTAAAGAACCTATTTCCAAAAATATATGGGATCTTAAATGAAAGACTCTGAATGAAATTTCTCCTATATTCTCCTGTAAAGAGTTCCAGCTTTACTTGCCTTTATGACGAGGAAGATTTTCTTTCTTCTTCTTCATTGATGTGGTCTTAGCTTTCCAGCTGTTGAACCACCCCTTTGTCATAGAGGCACCCCAAAACAACTCCAAGCAAATAATAAGCTTAAACCTGCTTCAAGTCAGAACCAAATCCAAACAACAGATTGAAACAAAAAACAGAAACCAATGCAAAACAGGGGTGGAGAGCAATCCGAAATCAATCAGCCCTCTGACAACATTTAACAAACTGCAGGTTTGATATACTAGTGAGGGATATTATTGCCATAAGACCACAGAGTAATGACAATCCACAGCATGCACACAATCAGGCTTCTCTCACTTAGGAGCACCCAGAAGAAATAATTGTTTGTCCAGGAGCAGGAGGGAAGGTGTCACTCAAGGATATATCCAGGAGAAATAATCACTAACCAAGGAAAAGATGAGGGCTCTCAGTCACAGGAAGTCTCCTTAGACAGTGTCCCTGATCTAAGAGCAGGGATCTGACCACAGTCCTGCTGGTCCAAGGACACCACTCAAAGGGGGTCCCTATCAGAGGCACCACTTTATAGCCAGGTTGGATCTGGGCTCTGGTCTGTATGAACATGGTTCAGAAGCTTTCCTGGTCCTGGGCTGCATCGCTGGCTGAGGACCCTGTCTGTTGACCAGGGGTCTTATTCCNTGCTTCAAGTCAGAACCAAATCCAAACAACAGATTGAAACAAAAAACAGAAACCAATGCAAAACAGGGGTGGAGAGCAATCCGAAATCAATCAGCCCTCTGACAACATTTAACAAACTGCAGGTTTGATATACTAGTGAGGGATATTATTGCCATAAGACCACAGAGTAATGACAATCCACAGCATGCACACAATCAGGCTTCTCTCACTTAGGAGCACCCAGAAGAAATAATTGTTTGTCCAGGAGCAGGAGGGAAGGTGTCACTCAAGGATATATCCAGGAGAAATAATCACTAACCAAGGAAAAGATGAGGGCTCTCAGTCACAGGAAGTCTCCTTAGACAGTGTCCCTGATCTAAGAGCAGGGATCTGACCACAGTCCTGCTGGTCCAAGGACACCACTCAAAGGGGGTCCCTATCAGAGGCACCACTTTATAGCCAGGTTGGATCTGGGCTCTGGTCTGTATGAACATGGTTCAGAAGCTTTCCTGGTCCTGGGCTGCATCGCTGGCTGAGGACCCTGTCTGTTGACCAGGGGTCTTATTCCTCCTGCTCCCCCAACTGAAGGAATGTACGTGACTGCAGCCACCATGCCCAGGGCCAGGGGCGACATGATGATCAGCATCATGCACATGAAGGGTAGCCACAGTGGGGCACAAAAGGTCTGCAAGAGCCAGCAACTGTCATTTTGAAAGCTCTGGACCTCATCAAAGTATGTGCACCTGCCGCACTCTTTGTGTGGGCATAAACATCAACAAAGACTCTGTCCTCATGACAACTTCCTTTCATCTGTCATAGCAGATATTTAGCAGAATTAACATCTACCTCTGATTTTTGATCATCACACTGGGATTATGGGGTGAATCAAATGAAATGAGAAATGTAACATAAAAAAAACTAACTAAAGCAAAGTCTTGCTTGCTTGAGGTAGAATTTGATCATTATGTCACAAATTTCTAATGTCTACAAGCTTTTTTTTTTTTTTTTGGTCCCAGTAGAAAATTTGGACTTTGTATTCCACTGATGTGAAATTACCATTCTTTGTCCTGGAAAAGGGAACTTGAGCTTTATTAGATCATCTCCAACATGAAGCATCAACACCTTGATCAAATTACTTACAAAGTCTTTAGATTAGTTTGGAAAACTATGAGAAAACCATAGTTGTAATAAACTAAGTTGTATGTATTTACCTTTTGATTTCCACATCTTCATGTTCTGCTCTTAACTGTTTTCTGGTTTTGCTATGCACTCAGAAAGTTTCTAAAATCCGTATTTGTAAATGTCATTAAAAATAATAGTACGCTGAATCTTTATTTTGAGTTTTTAAAGAAAAGACACAGAACATCATAAGACACAAAAAATTCCAACTGATTCCGACGTAAGTTTTACAAGCTTTCTCATCAAGGCTTGTGATGAAGACAGATAGATTCAAAATTACTTCAGCCTAGAAAAAAGGAAACAGACTAAAAGGACAAAGCCTTCTTCCCCCAAACTAGGTTATTATTGCAAGCTCTAATTTTAAAATCTTACATGCCTAAAGTAATGTCTTAACCAGATCAGTTAAACATATATACATACTACAGTTTTTCTCACTGACTACATACATGCACAGAACTGCTTGAGTATGGTATATCTAAAGTACACAATATTTTGCAGCACTGTCTCAACTAGACATAAGCACCAAAGATAGTCAGTGGGGAATCAATTTTTTTCTCTCCCTTGATGTATCTTTTGGACAGATAGAATGAGATGAGGTGTATGGCATTCTATAAAACTTTCCAAAGACAGCACACTGGATGCATTGGCAGACAAGGGCCTGGATGTCCCCAGCACTTTTCCTCTCATCCTGCCAGCTCATGTGTAATGCAGTCGTATCTTCTGTCAGGTAAGCACTTACTGTGGAGCTGGCTGCTTGGTTAGGTTTCACATAGAGTCACACAGGGAGAATACAGATTTTGACAAGATGAAGAAAAAGGACCTGTGGGGAAGTAAATTCAGCTGCCACCTTTAAACTACAGCTGTTCACTCAACCTCATTTAAATACAGGTTTCTCCCCCAGATGTGCAGATGGTCTGATGCCTCTAATTCATATGCTGCCCTGGCACTTGCTCACTTGATCACATTCCCAGCCACCTTCATCTCTGGAGCACTGCTGATATCAACAAGGCATCTGAAGGGCTTTTGTTTTAACTTCGGAGTACAAATCTACAATCAGCACACCGCAAATTGAAAATTCACTGTTGAGTTCTTTTTCCTTTCAAAATCACCTGTCATATCTGGTTATTACACTTTCTGATGTACAAGATTAGCTGCACTTTGAAGAAGGGAATTTCCACTTTCACAATGGATTTCTTTGCGGCTCTTTTGTTTTGCCTTTGCAGTAAAATTTTTGAGGCGTATTTTCAAAGTGGGTACAAGACGTTTCAATCCTGAAGCTGATGGAAGCTGATGGGGGCTGTGTAAGTAGATTCCTATGTGGCATGGAAGCTTCAGCTATTAATGTTTTTCTTATTCATAGAGTTATTTAAAAATAGAACTATTTCCTCCTGGTTTTGCCACAGGACTCACAGAGAGTGAGAAAATTGAGATAATCTAATCCCCTGCAAAGTAAGACAATCAAATTCTGAGTGAAGTTTCCAGAACTGAAAATCGTGGTAGGCATTCATAGGAGGATTTTGGCCAAAGCAGTGTCCTTAAGTTAGCTGGGATGCTCAGGTGATTCAGAAGCACAAGGTTTGGCTTTGCCACAGTCTCATCTTCATTATTCTTGAGAACATACCAGCATCACTTTCGTCAGCTCTCTCCATACAGACTTCCCAGGTGCGTCACTAGCATTGCATGCCTTCCTTTGTGGATATAAGATTTCTGACACTTTTAGATTCATGGGTAAATTAACTAGAAGCAGCTTTGTCACTGCCAGGTGTCCAGCAATTCTCTAGGTAAAGCAATTCCCTTGCTTACTGCTCCAAATTAAAGAGGCCTCAAACTATATCTCAGACTAAGTAAGCATATGACCTCATTTGCTTCCCAACACCAATACGTCATATAAACTCTCTGTAGGTAAAGTTTTATTTGTAGTCAGATAAACAAAAGAAATGTCAACTGGATTGTATCAAATTACAAACCATGCAATGGTAGTGAAAATGATGTAAGTTAGTGGCATTGTTAAGGTTAATATGACAAAATGAAGGGAGACTGAAGATGAAGAAACAGGGGAAGTCTCTATGTCCATCTTTTAGTACCAGTATTGGTGGTGACGAGTGATGGTCAACTCCAGCTCACTGGAGCTGACTATTCAGTGCTGGCAAAGCTCCCACATTCAGGTGTTGTCAGATCATACACAAGAGTGAATTCTAAGTCACAGAAAATTGGAGGTGGTTACAAGAAGGTTAATATAGAAAGAAGGGTGATGACATAAGCCAAATTACAGTGAAACAAGCAGTATTTTGGAAGTATCGAACCATAGTTGTATAACACAATTAACCTGTGCAACTCCCCACCAAAGAGTAGAAGTAGGATTAATTATGTCTGAATAGTAATAGCCTGCATAATTTCACAGAAGAATACACACATAGATGAAAATCACAAACAGGTTGAAGCAGTCTGTAGTCACTAGATGGATAATGAAGGAATTTCTCTCTTAATATGACACAACAACTGGCTAGAAAGAATGTTATAAAGATCTTAATAAAGGCAACAAAATAAATGTGACCTTTCTTGCAGCAAAATAAACAACTTCTAAATAACTTTACAAACCTCACTGAAATGGTTAATCTTTGCAGAAAACAGGGCAAATTTAGGTCTAGGGAATTTTTTTGCAGTAATCAAGCTGTGCTGTATATATGCTTAGTTGTAAAATTCACTATAGACAAGACTGTGTTTGTTGAGGTTAAAAGAGAAAATAAGGGGATGCCATTTTTTACAAACTGTAACACCAAATTGTTTGTAAGACCTAGTTTTGGTTAACTGTGAAATCTACAATGAGGTTGTAACAATAGCATAACTAAGGTTATATACTAAGTGCTGGAAGAAGTATGAAAAAAGGGATTTTAATCACTCAGGAGAATTGTATTCTAATGCATCGGCCACAGGTACTTAGAAAATTAATATGTGAAGTACATTAAATAAGACATCAATTTTTATAGGATTTTTCCCCCATTTGCATAATGATTTATCCTGTCCCTACCAATTTACACTAGGGTAAATGTTGCTATAATCACAGCAGTATAATTTAATCTCTTGATTTCTCCTTAGTAAAGGCTAAGAATTTGTCTTTTCAGTGTGAATGGTCGTGCCAGGAAACATAAGAAGAGTTAATTGGAGTCTACCTAATCCACTGATTTAGAGCAGATCGTTTTAGAAAAACACCTGATTGCCACTTAAGTATTCCAAACAAGGAAAAATTTGTTGAAGTGTTTGACATGAAATATTAGTGAAATCCTTTACAGGAAGACATGGAAGGGCAAGGAACAAAGACTCTGCTCTGCAGCACAGCCTGATGTTCACATCATCGATTTAAAAACAAACAAACGAACAAACAAACAAATGAAAAAAAAAACCAAACAAAAAACATAAAACAAAAAAGAGTCTCATTTTAGAGCCTTAGTAGAAAAACTGTAACTTGAGGAATGATGGCATATCTGCTTTCCTATTTCTTTCCAGAACTACTGGGAGCAGATTCCTATGTACACAGCAGTACAGCAATACCAGCTTGTGTCTTTGGATGGCAGCAACATTCTAAGGACATGTTTCAACGTGAAATGCCCTGGTTTATAACAATTTCATACTGCCCAGGTGCAACTGGCCCTGATACTGAGCTCAAGGTCGGTGCTGTAAGTTGAGAACTGATTCAGCTGACCTTTACTGTGTTATTTGGAGGCATGGCAGGGATGTGTGGACCGTGCTACATGAGACTCAGCAGGACTAGGAATCAGGTTTTGTCCAGTTATCAGTCTTATTCCCAAAGCAAGAAAGAGTTGCGTAGTGATTATCTGCAGCATCAACTTGCCAAATGCATCAACCCGCCAAATGCATCAACCCAAAAGCAATCAAAAGATTCTTGCCACCTTCTGTTCTGCCTGTAGCATGTGTTAATAATAACATGAAAAAATGTTCAAAGTGCTAAAGACATTGTTAGAGAAAATATTACTGAAAACATTACCAAAAATATGTTTGCACAGTTTTTTTAGTTCTTCCGTTGCTCAAATAATTGGTTTTGTAGCTTGTCTCCCTCTGCTCTAGTTATCATATTTCCTCCACTTCAGTTCTTACCTGGGGTGATACAGCATTAGAGGTTTAAAAGGCCTCCTCAAAATTAGTTCTGACCTATATCTAACGGGAAAATAATAGTAAGGTTTTAACACGTTTCAAGCAAACCTTGAAGAGATTTGTCCACTTGTATTTGAACCCCTAGGGTTTGCAAGCTAGCTGTAGATCTGATAAAGAGCTCATTATAAAATAAGCTCTAATAAAATAGGCTTATCCCAGCAGCTAGAAAATCTCAAATAAAAACAAAGTTTGAAAGGTCTGTTTGCTTCAATAAAATATATATATATATAAAATGCATGTAATTTAATGTTTAATTGGAACTTCCATGAGGAGTGCATGATAGAAACAGTCCTAAAATCTACAGTTTTCAGAAGCTGTTTTCTGAAGAAAGTATTTCAATATATCATTTTTATATAGACAGAGTGTGTTATGTCTCGTTATGGCAGAATAGAGCTTTGGTTTCATACATTTTTAAAAGAGCCTATAGTAAGCATAAAGAAGGTACAATAATATTTGTATTGGCTCTCTAAATCAAAACAAGGTCTATAAAATTAACTCAATTCTCTGCAGCCTTTAAATCTCTTCCAGTCTCTGAGCTATAGCACCACGGCAGACAAATGTGGGTGTCAAGCCAATTGAGCAATTCCAAGTGAGCAATTTATTTCAGTTACCTTAGATCTTCTTAACTAAACAACTGCAAACAGTACATTCCACCACGGGTTGATTTGGTTGAGCAAACTCATACACTTTAATCTCTAAGAGGGCTTATTTTATTCCTTGTAGGAATAAAATCACAGACCCTGAGAACAAAATTCCACCTACAACGTTAATACGGATCAAAAACAAGGTTGTCAAGATGTTACTATTTTAATCTCCCAGCAAAACAAGTTAGTAGCTCAAGGAAAAGCTTTCCCTCTGGATCAGGCTAACGTCTTTCAGAAATTATTAAATTAGCAGCAAGAGGGAGACTACAAGGAACAAGACACAAATGCTAATTTGAATAATGAAGAACGATGGTTGTGAAACTTCCACTCACACAAAAATAAGCTTGGTTATAGACCTTGCTCTTCCTGTGATGTAAGATAACCCTCATTTCATCATCTAAGAGAACATATCAAGGATATTTATACTTCAGAGCACTGATGTACAGTAATTTCCCATTTTCCATGGTAAGAAATAGGTGACCTAAGCAGACGAACAAGTGATATCAGGCAACAACCCTCAAGTGAAAAAGTTGAAAATTGATAAAACAATGTTAATGGCCTTATCAGGAATCTTTGTGTGACAGGATCCATCACTGAAACTAGAAGGATTTCACAGGAAATCATGATTTATTTAAAGTCTTTCTTGAAAAAAATGATTTTATTTTTTTTTTTAGATCAGACTTTGCAGAAGACAGATGTTGAACTTTCTTTTCAAGAGGACTTGTAGCCTGCCCTTTTGAAAACTCTTAGAATGCAATGTGTGTCCATAGCTTTTGCAAACTCAAAGTGATCATATAGGTGACATGTTTAAGATATATCAGATTTAGAGCTAGTTTAGGAGCTAAAGGTAGTCATCTTCTTGACAATCAGTCTTAGCTCCCATTGAGTTAGTGGAGGTATTGTTAATACACACAGAAACGTTTTGTAATTCCAACGTTAATCTCATCTACCACAGCTTAATTCAGTCCCTGCATAGACTTCCAATGCACTTTGAGAATAAAGCAACTCAGCACATTTCTGCAATTCTTCCAGAAGGAGATAAGTAGGTTCTGTATCAGGCATCTCAGTTCTATGTGAAGGTTTTAGACACTCTGGTCGATTTCAAAAACCTTTAGAAGTCTCTTCATGGTCTGGCAGCCAGATGCCCCACTGTCTATTTGCTATGGTGCATGAAGAAGGGATGCAGAGGTCACTTCTTATGGCTGTATCTAATTCCCAGTGTTCTGAGTGGTGTCTGCTCACATTGGACCAGCTGGAATCCACCACTGGTCAGAGTCCAGAAAGAGGATCCAGTCCAAGCCATCAGAAACTTAACTGCTTTGCCACCACCTCCCTGTAAACCCATCTAAACAACTGGTTGTTAGCCTACACATAGGCCAAAGGAATATTATTACTGCAGATCTGCCTCTTTTCATGCATGTACACCAGCGATCCCACCTCCAAACCCCAACCCAAGCATAAATTTAGTCAAAGTCCCCTCCTTGCTTGGTTTTATGCTTATATAATTGAATTTTGATTTGTTTGGGTGATTGCTTTTTTTCTTTGTTTGTTTGTTTTAAATTTGTTTGTGTGTTTATGGTTTCTTGTTCTCTCTCTTTTTATTTTTTTTTTTTTCCAATAGCAGCTGTTTGTTTTCAGAGCGCCAAGTGAAAGGCCCAACAACAAATTAGACTGACAGGAAAGTAGTATAACTCAGTTTGTATAAAGGGATGTGAAATATCTGACATAAACCACCAGAAGTAATACTTTTTTGAAAATATGTTGTGCTTCTTAGGAGAAATCCATAACCCTTGGAGAAACTTTAAGCAGTGAGGCAGCATGTGGTTCTATATAATTTTCAGTTATAATAGGATTTACCATACAATTATATTTATTATACTTTTTCTTTTTTTTGCCCTATAGAGAAACTAGTGTTACTCGGACAACAACCCTGAAAATTAAAGAAAAATCCCACTTTTGAAAGCTTTCTTAAAAATGTTTAATTTACACATATCCATTTAATGGTAAAACCTACACAGTGATTTAGCAGGTGAGTGTTAAGATGCATAAGACATAATGAGAGAAAAATGTTTCTGTGCTATGCACTTGTAAATGTGCACCATTAAGTGGGGGGCATCAAATTATGTCCTTAACAATTCATAACATTCTATAACTTATATATACACCTAGCAACACCTTGATGTTAGAAACAGATAACACTCAAGGTTGTCTGATTTCAACTTGATCGTAAGTAACAGCCCTTTTCCTTGCTGAAATCAGCCACAAGAGGGAGAGATGATCGCAAAATAAACCATACAGTTGATTCTACAAATCCGAGGTCTCTAAAATAAAGGTCGTGATAAATTTAAGTATAGGACACTACAGCTTTTTCGAAAGAAAAGAAACAACATTTTAGCTCTGAAATGTAGTAATTTAAACCAGCCCATGAGGAGGATATTATATATCATCCTCACTTGCTGTGTTCCTCTAAAAAATGAAGTGCTTTCTCTGAGGGCATAATAATTGCACACTCACAGGGTGCAGGATTTAACTTGACATCCTACTAGCAATGGATTATGCTGCAGGAAACACAGACACATATTAATTTCTTCTTCTCTCTCTTCTTGTGGCAAATAAAGAAGGGACAGAACAACATTAAGCAGGATGCAGCAAAAACTTTAATTGACTGCATCTTGGAAAGCAGAAGGGATTTATTTCTACTTAAATATAGTACACTTAAATCACCAGACTCTGTCAGTAGACAGAAATTTGAATAAAATGCTGTAAAAATGCAGGGTTTCTGACTTTCTGAGGCAGAAGTCTAGATAATGTGAAAGAAACCATTGCTTTTGCTGAACAAAAATGAAGGAATATAAACAATTTGTGAGAATATGTGTTATTTTCCTCTGCACTTACTCTCACAAACTTATTTAATATTCGGTTTCTTACTCAGCAAGACCTTCACTGGGCTCAGTGACTGAAAGGACACAAAGTAGACTGATCCAGATGACTAGGAGTAGTCTTTTAGAAAAAAAAAAAAATTAACTTGGGACAGTGTGAAAGTATCAGAGACAACGAGAGTTTTCCAGAGAGGTTTGCCTGGTAGGGCCATGGTTTATGACCAGGCTCAAGTTATTTGTCTGCTGTAAAGCACTTCTATTCACATTTACTCATTTAGGCTCCCTACACCAAGATCACCACCCTACCTCTGTAAATGAAAGTTAATCTTTTTGTCAGCTTTAGAGAGTACTGGATTCAGGACCAACAGATGAGTACGAATTGTTATTCGTCATTATTAATTCTCCATGGTAACAACATTCAGAAGACATTCTGTCACAGGCTAAGCACACTGCAAATATAAAATTGGAAGAATTGACAGTTTTCTTCTCTGAGGTCCAGTCAGCCATTTAATTTGTCCAGAAATAGTTACACATGCTCGGATGCTCACTTTTTGGTTGTAGTTATTGATGAGCACTTAGATGTCTGCAGCAGCAGTGGCCTGATATGACAAACACTTAGTTTGAAAACAAAACCAGCTTTACGTTCTCTCTTTTTAGCAAACTATGAAGTAGTTCTGCTTTCCAGGCATGGAGACAAAGGTCTTGACTAATTTCTGTTTTCACCACCAAACACAAAGGCATTCCATGGGTGGAGTAAAGCGTGGTAACAACAAGGATGTTGTCCTGCTTTACTGGTCCATCTCTGCCAGGGCAAACTGGGAGATGGACACAAAAACGTTGTGCTTTAGCCTCTTCATCAGCTGCCGCCATCAGAAGCTCCATTTTCTGGAAGCACTCATTTTTTTCCTGTTTTCCTAATATGCTAATACACTTATAAATACTTGACCTGCTGTAAGTTCTCCCTCCGTCTTTTCTGGTCATAGTATCCTTACTTTCTGTGGACACTGATGAGTCTTTTCAAAAGCAATCTTCACTATTTTTGTAATTTTAAAATGCAATTTTTCTGCTGATATGGTTTTAGCTGGTGGTATCCTAAATTTTTTGGTTTTCCAATTTTGAAAGCAAACCTTTGAGTAACTCACATGCACATATTATCAAATTCTCCACTATTGTTCCCTGGCTGTATTTTATTTTCATCATCTTCAAATAAACATTATGGCATTTGCAGTTCTCCTCACACCCCATTATACAGCCATCAGTTTGAGCCTTTTTTTCCTTTGCTATAACATTTGTTTCTGTAGTAAGACTTTTCCTTAACTGGCAACAAAACGTCAATAATCCCCAAATAGGAGCCTACTCCTCCATTCAACCCCTTCAAATAATTTTCTGTTTGTGACAATCTGCCTTTGTTTAAATGGACTCAGCAAACAATACATAATGGGAATGGGCATCCTTGTAAAAATCACAATCACTTGAAACACCACAGGCTTTTATGTCTGTTCATGGCAGATATACAGTCAGTCCAAGACCTCCAGTTACTTCAAATTACACTGATAATTACCATTACACATCTAACTTTAAATCTCTGTGCACTGTCCATATTAATACTGGAAGAGTTTTGGTGAATTCTGATGAACCAGGATCCAAGAATTGACTAAATGTAGTGACTTGTTTCTTTTCAAAGCCCTGTAAAGTCCCCAAACACATTGTCTCCTAGGAAAGTATATAGGTTGTACCACAATACAGAAAAAAAAAATCTGTATTATTTTATTTTATTTTGTTTGTTTGTTTCAGCTGAGTTTATTTCTTCCATTGCATTTAAACTTCTTGTTTTACAAAATGGTATGTGTGATATATCTCTATTCAATTTTGTTTCAAATCAATATTTGTTAGCAATATTTCTGCTCTAATGCAGACTATGCAAAGACATATGTGAAAAAAGTAAGAAATTACCTAATGCTGTATTTGGATTAGAAGTTCTTCTAAAGCTAGATACACTTGGTGTTACTGTTTACCTATGAGATTAATTTGAACAAATCAGAAATAAAATATAGATAGTTTCTAAATCAGCAAAGATCTGGGTTTTGTCTATATGTGTGTTTCTATATATTTACTTTAAGCTACATCCAAGTTCTAGAAATACGGAGGAATTTTATGGTTAAAGGAAGCCTTTTTTATAATTATTTAATACAAAAGAAATAGGTAAATGAAGTATAAGTACAAATAAAGGCAAGATAGGATAAACAAAAAGTTATTCAGTTTTTTGACGAAATATAATTTTAGAAAATTCTTCATTTTAGTTCATTGCATCAAACTCTGCATAAATTTACACTGCGGTGGTGTAAAGGCACTGAAAAAGGTAAAGTGTGATGGGCTATAACAACTGAATTTAATGTCTTGCAAAATTTCATATAATGCCACCATTTGCTTCAGTTATTATTGATGGTACTAGAGATGTGTAGAATTTGGCCCATGGCTGTGGCCAAACACGTTCTGCTTTCCCACGAAAGACAGAAGTTTAAAGGATATGCCATATGTTGTCTTACTACGAAGTTTATTCATTGGTCAAAGATATTACAAAGATTACAAAGAGCTCTGTTCTTATGTTAAAACAGACACCCTGACTTGGGTCACATATAGTTTCCTTGAGGATAAAATAACGTATTGTCCCATCACAACAGATGGGATGAGGTATGAGTTAACTCTGAGCATGACACATGCCCTGACTCAACAGATGAGATCAGGTGTGAGTTAACTCTGGGTATTTCTGCGCAGCAATGTGAAGTGAATGACAGACAATCACTCCGGGAGCCCAATTCAAGTATGAATTTACTAAAAGCATGTGGTGAAATACAAATTACAGTGATTAGTGACTTGGCGAAAGTATGTTATAATACCACAAAACTCATCAATACATTGACAGCAAAAGCCCTTCTAAAAATGGTGGGTTGATTGGCAACAATTAGTAACTATAATGCAAAACTTAACAAGACTAGCAGCAGAACTTACAATGATATTACTTTTATATGTTCAAGAAAAAGGAAAAGAGAGAGAGAGAAGAAAAACTAAGATGTCAGAAAGGGAAAGACAAAGAGAGAGAGAGATTAAGATATCACCACCCCACAGGTACATTGGTCTAGTGACGACTTCTGGAGGGGGGAGACATGTTGAAGATTTACATGCCAACACCTCATATCATGTGTGAGGTCATTTTATAGCCCAGTTCATTTACATGCGAGATAGGAGAGGGCGGTTCATCTCTTCCTTCTTCATGCTAATTAGGAAGATTCTTCTGGAAATGGGTCTGTGGTCTTCAAATGAGGGGCAAGTTCGCAGTAGTGACCAGAAGTCAGTTACTTTGCCCATCAGGCGTAGCTGTTGGTTCAGGGTTTCTTCTGGCAGTTGGCTGTCCGACAGGTGGTTCGTCTCTATCAACCCAATTAGGCCATGAGACCTTTCACAGAAACACTGTTAATTGTCTTTATCTTACAAGGTGTCTGCCTGCATGGCCATAAGACCTTGGGAAAGATAACACAAGGTGTCATCTATCTTTTCCTCCCAAAGTAACAAAACCCAGACATTTAAGGCATAACATAGCCCTTTGGTCTGCTAAGGGTGGGGGGAGCACTTCAAGGTTGTGACACATATTAAAATATACTAACACAGCATTGAGCCGTAAAACGCTCAGTTTGGAGTGATGGGTCTTTGCCAAATCTAAAGGTCTAACTCCATAAAGACAAAGTAGAGGTAAAAGGCAGCAGAGAGGGACAGAATGTCTCCTTAGAAGAATAACACTGCACTGATGGAAATTAAGTGGATGGTGGAATGTCTTGAGGCAGTGTGGCCCTGAAGGAGGTTGCGGGCGAGTGTTTCTGACATTCTGAAATTTAATTTGTAGCACCTGTGCGTAATTGTATGAGGTTCAACAAGGCCAAGTGCTGGGTCCTGCACTTGGGTCACAAGAACAATCCCAGGCAGTGCTAGTGGCTCAGGAAAGAGTGGCTGTAAAGCTGCCTGGTAGAAAAGGACCTGGGGGTGTTGGTCAACAGGGACTGAACTTGAGCCAGCATGTGCACAGGTGGCCAAAAGGCCAACAGCATTCTGGCTTGTATCAGCACTGGTGTGGCCAGCAGGACCAGGGCAGTGACCATCGCCCTGGACTCAGCACTGGTGAGGCTGTTCCGTTTTGGGCCCCTCATGACAAGAAAGACATTGGGGTGCTAGAGTGAGTTCAGAGAAGGGCAACAAAGCTGGTGAAGTGTTTGGAGCACAAGTTTGATGGGGAGCAGCTGAAGGAACTGGGGCTTGCTTGCCTGGAGAAAAGGGGGCTGAGGGGAGACATTCTTGCTGTCTACAACTGCCTGAAAGGAGGTTGTAGCAAGGTGGGTGTCAGCCTCTTCTCCAAAGTAGCAACTGATAAGACAAGAGGAAGTGGCCTTGAGTTGCACCAGGGAGGTGTAGATTGGATATTGGGAACAATTTCTTCCCAGAAAAACTCGTCAGGCATTGGAACAAGTTGCCCAGGACAGTGGTGGAGTCATCATCCCTGGAGGTGACATGGTTAAGTGGTGGACTTGGCAGTACTGTCTTAACAACTGGACTTGATATTAAACAGCTTTTCCAACCTGAAAAATTCTATGATTTTATTCTGTGTTTTTATATTCAACTTCATTTTTTTTCATTTTTTATATGTGAGCAATTGTGTGAAAAGAACACCGTGCTTTGAAATAAAATACCAATATGAAGTAAATTTCAGCTTTATTATTTGCATAATGACTACTTTAAACATTTTAGTATGTTATATTAATAGAAATCAAACTGTCAAGTGAAAGAAACAGTAGCATACAGGTTACATAAAACAGTAAATACAGAGTTAAGAGGGAGGTAAAGATACTGAGCTTTCTTCCAACAAATTAATATTTAATAAGCTGCTTACATCGATTATGAATGAGTTGCAAAGTTCGCAATTTGCAAACTAACTTTTGTTTTGCAAATGAGGAAAGAAAAATTTAAAGTGCTCATTGTGTGGAGACAGAATGACATCTAAGAAAAAGAAGTAGCTTAATAAGAATAAAAGTAATATCTATCTCTTCAGCACACTAGTTTTTGTCAAAATGCTCATATTCCAGGTTTTTCTTTGTTATAGATTATGTACAAATCTTAAGGAAATTCTTTCTGCAAGAGAAGTATGATTGTAATTGCTGTACCTAGGCCTATTACATTTGTTACAAGAGCTTTGAAAGGCTCACATAATTAATGTTTATAAATCATGTTGGTATAATCAGGGTGCAATTACAGAATTGCAAAGTTCTATTCTTATTATTGCTATTATCATTGTTACTATCATTATGATTATTATCACATCAACATACCTATGAAAGGCATGTAAGCTCAAGTTGTAATTCAATATCAAGGTTTCTGAATTATAAGCAAACCAATTCAGCTTTTGTTCTTGCAGTTTATGACAAGACCAGAGATGGACAGCGAAATGATTAGTGAAACATTAGGTTGCGTATTTTTATTGAATCTTTCTCTCATATTGAGTGGAGTAGCAGTTACATTTCATTCTTTACTGGCAGAAAAACGGACTCACCATTCCAGTTTATGAAAAAGACTGTGCTAGCTGCTAGGAAAAAAAAAATTCTAACTACAATGAAGAAAATTAACTCAACCACAACAAAACCAGCACAATGGTCCATCAGGAGTAAAAGACAGCACAACTAGATATAGATGTAAGTATCAGTACCTGAAGCACAGAATTTATTCATATCATGGATGTCTCCAATTTATTCCCTTTCCCTAAGGCTAAATCAGCTATTTCCATGGAATTTCTGCTGGATTTTTGTCTAGTTTGTTCTTAAAAACCTCTACTCCTGAAGGGACCATACCCACCTTGTGCAACCAATTTTGATACTTCATGATCTCTCTGATTTAACAAAGCGTACTTAATATTGAAGTAGACTCATCCTTGCCATAATTTAGGTCTGCCGCTACTTCTCTCCACTATGGATACTCTAAACTCTAGAACGTTTTCTACAGAACTGCTGTCTTAGTCAATCATGATCCATCTGTCTGCTGCATGCAGTGTCTTTTTCCCAGCCTTAGTGAACAGCATGTTCTTTCTTGTATTAGTTTGATAGGTGAATTCTATATTATCTTCTGACATACTGACTTTTAATCTCGTTGTGGTCATCAATTTTATTATGCAAACTCTTTCAGATCCATCAAGTATTTAGGCTTTCTGGACCCAAGGGAGTCTTGAAGAAATTCTCAGAAGTAACCTACATAGTTTTGACTTGTTTTTGACAAATTTATGACGAATGCTGATCACCTCCTTATTCCCTTATGGTTTGATATGTCACTGGTTATGTGTTCCATCATTTTTCTCAGAACTCAAATTACAGTGACTGATCCACAATGCTCTGCTTTCCCATTTTTTCTTGTACATATAAGAAAAAATATTTTCTTAAATAAAGATATGTGTATTTATATTTCCAGAAATTCTCAAACCTAATGAGAGAAAGATTTCTTACATACTGGCTTAGATGCATTTGATTTGATTGAGTAGTCTGACTTTTTCTTTACCTTCAATATTATTCCAATGATGCTCTTACAGAATATAACACCTCATCATTTAATCAAGTGACTGAAAGACTATTTCAGTGAAGTTTTTTTTCAAAAATGGTATTATGCATCCTGCTATATCTGTCAGTAGTTTCTTTCTCTCTCTGACAGAAAACTTCATGGTATACTCTTTTTAGCTCAATAATAAATTAATTTCTTTTGCCTTCATGGTCTTTGCTTGTTTGTGCTTTCTTTGTGTGTATCTCTACATAGTCACAAAATACTTTCATAATTGTCTTGACCTAGTCTTCTACGTATTTTTGTTTATTCTTTTGTTTAAGATTACCAGTGAGTCAAATGTAACTTCTTTTTTTCTGAAATAGTCCTCAATTCCACAATAGTTTCTGTGTACATATTTATTGTTATTTACAGAATTATCACCTTGTTTTAGCACCTTTTGCTCATTTTCTCAGCCTCTGTATAGTCCTATATACAAAATTTATTAAAGTCTGTCTTTTATAAGAAATTATTGTTATTCTTCTGTTGTCTTTCCTATCCTACTTCATGTCCAGTTATAATGTTTCCCAGTAGATCTAAATGTTTCAAATCTCCTATTACCACTAAGTTTTCAGATGTGCATGCCATTTGCTTACCAGAAAAAACTATGGATTGTCCTCACTTTCTAATCAAATGTTGCTGAGCATGAGAACATCAGTGTTCTCTCTCCCTTCCAGTCACTAGAAATAAACTTTCATCAGTCTCTATCTGTAGGATGAACCTCAGAAAAAGACATTTTGATCATAGATAAAGTAATACCTTCAATGACACAACAGAAGTGAAACTGGCGGGTCCATCCTCTTAAGACATGCACACCAAAAAGTTTCTGAGTGTCTAAAGCTAAGTTCTAGTGAGACAAATCAGAAAGACAAACTTAAAATAGGAAAACTCGAATAAACTGTGCAAGGCAAAATAAGCAGAAAATCCCCAACCTCCCTCTTGATCGACACATCGCTTCCTGTCACCTTACCATCACTACATCAACTTTCAATAATATTCAGATTTATGATGAACTAGGGCTTTTCTATACAATACACTGTTCTGCATGTGATGATCTCTCTCCTACATGGATCATCTGTAGCCCACATATTCTAGAAGGTGATCCCAATATAAAGAATTTCCATCTACCCAGCCTCAGTTGTTCTCAGAAAAAAGTAGTATCTTCTTCCAAAGAGATCTATCACATCACAAAATTCAACAGTGAAAGACAAAGCAGACATTCAGAGCCTTTCTAGCAAAACAGAAAATACAGTAACACATGCCAACAAAGGTCAAGCCTGAACTTTGATCCAAGACCAGGATTTTAGTGACATCAGTTAAATTTCTGACTCTATTAACCCCTTGTCTAATATTTTCACCAAATCACAGAAAGGCTGATTTGATGAGATCCTTCTTGATGAGATCCCAGCCTCACACTTGAAGCAGAACTATCATCAACGTTAGACGAGATCAGCTGTGGCTTTGTCTAGCTGAGTCTTAAAAACCTCCAAGAACGGAAATTCAAAAAGCTATCTGGGAACTATGTTTTAGTGCTGCACTACCCACTGCTAGTGGGGATGATTTTCCTCATATCTGACCTGAACATACTAAGCCGCAATTAGTGACTTCTTGATATTGTTTTACCATGTACCCCCAAACAGAAGACGTTGGCTCTGTTGCCTCTGTAACTGCTTTTCAGGTATTTGCAGGTTCTTGTACATGTGGGTTGTGACTTTGGACTATGAATCTTTTTTCTCTCTGATTGGTACTCGATCCTTACAGGTAACCAAGACAATATTGTTGGTTTTGATCTCAAATCCTGCCTTCTTAACAATGGAACATTATCATCAGAAGATGCCTAAACCAACTTCCTCTGTGATTAACTCCTTTATTTCTGGATACGTTCAAGACAGCCTAGAGCAGAACACTCTGTACTGCAGGAAGCAGGTAAGAGAACATAGATGGATATATGCATGGAACACAGGCATGCACCTTGGTTTTCAAAGATCCTGATTCATTTTATTTACTAGCACAGATATAGTCAAAGACTCCTGCTGAATCATCTTTGTTGAACATGCAGGCAGTTGGGAACTAGCATAAATTAAATGACTATGAATAGAAACCAATATTTTCAGACTAAATTCTTACAATCCAAAATCTCACAATCCAGATGTGTTCTGTATGACATGCTTCTGTCATTCTACTGATATTTAAAGTAAATCAGGCATTAAAACTATGTCAGTATCAATTCAAAGCTGTGGAGTCATTAACTGTTACTACTCTTCAGGTGCGCATACAGCAAATGTCTGCTTAGACAGACACACTAACAGTAACAAGGCATGATTCATTAAAATTCCTCAGTATACACTCATAAAATTAAAAACTGAAGAATATGTGTCAGTGGCTTCTGGTCTTTTTGGCTATGGATGCAAGACAATCCAAAAGTAAAGCTTAAATTACAATAATTATCAAATCACAAAATACTAATGTGATATGCATTTTCTTATGTATGTACCAAAGACTCTTATTTCATTGTTATGAGAAAGTCTAGTCTTAAGAAAATCAGATATCACTTTATGGTGATATAATGAGTCCCTTAACAGGCAAACTGATACTTCATGTTACTGGTTAAGTCACTAAACTACACTAATGACTAAATATTTAAGGCAAAAGAGTCTTTCATTTTCTCTTCTCCACAAAATTATGTTCCTATAAGGCTAATAAGGACAAAATTCAAAGACAATGATAATATTGCTGATAGAGTCGTTGATGCAGACATGCACAATTGGACAAGATAATAAAGAATAGAAAGAACAATTTGCTTACTGGTTTCTGCATCAGATATAACCACCGATGAAGAGAACTGAAATATTATACCACCCACAAAAATTCTGGTCCACACAGGGCATAGTTCATTAAATTACCTGTTTCAATATGAAAACAAATACATAAAATATTAGGCTACATAAGAAAGGAAGTGAAAAAAATTAAATTTATATACAGTCATTGTGTAAACTGATGGTGCATCAATGGGCAAAACGTTAAATTCCAAAATCTATACAGAAAATCAATATCTGCAAGATCTGTTCATGCCATTAGGACTTTTTTAGTGAGAAAGGAACCATGATATAAAATATTACAAAGTTAGTAATACATGCTACGCTGGAGTGTCGACCCCATTTCATTAAGCAAAAATAAGAGTTTTTCAGAAAACCTGATTTTAAAATGTAGTTTAAAACAGATGTGTCAGTATTTTTAAGGTTGTGTGAACCTCTCTCTGTGAGGTTTCATACCACTTAGGTCCACTGGAGATGAACCCAAGGGATTTCAAAATACTATCAGCAAAAAGTGGTGCAGTAGAGAACTACATTTAGAACTGCAACCATCTCACAGGAGTCACCTTCATGGAAGTTAATAATTTGGATGAGCACTTGGTTTGACCTAACGGAAAGGTTTTTGGAGAAAGTCAAGTGTAAAATAGAATAATTCTATTTTTTTCACTAGGAAATATGAAAATAAATGCTTTAATGTTTGCTAATTAAATAAAATATTTCAATGAAGTAGATATTAAATATTTTTATATATACATATATATATATAACAGTGTAATACCTTTTCATTTAATCTTAATGTTTGCCAGTATTGTATGTGGATACATTAAAGTCATGAAACTATTGTTTGTTTAACTTCTTTTTTAACAAATCAACTTTATAAATAAAGGATGAGAGGACAATTATATAGGATCATAGAATCATGGAATCACAAAATCATTTTTGTCGGAAAAGACCTTTAAGGTCATCGAATCCAACCATTAATGTAACACTGACAAGTCCACCTCTAAACCATGTCTCTAAGAAACTCATACCTGTGTCTTTTAAATCCCTCCAGAGATGGTGACTCCACTGCTTTGCTGAGCAGCCTGCTCCAGTGCCCAGCAACCCTTTCCGGGAATAAATTTTTCCTAATATCCAACCTAAACCTCCCGTGGTGCAACTTGAGGCCATTTCCTCTCATCCCATGCCTCGTTATTTGGGAGACAAGACCAACAACCTCCATGCTACAACCTCATTTCAGGCAGTTGCAGAGAGCGAGAAGGTCTCGCCCCAGCCTCCTGTTCTCCAGGCTGAATCCCCCCAGGTCCCTCAGCTGCTCCTCATCAGACTTGTGCTCCAGACCCTTCACCAACTTCATTGCCCTTATGACCTCAGTAGAGTCAGGAAATACTAAAAGGCATGACAAAATCAAATTGTTTAAGTGAGGCTTTTATATTAATACTGCTAAATCGTCATCAACCTGTGTTCAGTGTTGTCATTTGATTTAAAAGTCATTTATTTTGTTAATCTATTTCTAATTCAAACAGAGAAACAAGGTCTGTTTCTGCCAGAATGAGTGGAAGAATTTGAATCAATATCGTTATAAAGGATTATGATCAGACACATTGGTGTGAATTTGGTGTGGTATAAAGGAGTTCTTCTTATGGGTTTGTGGAAGTATGAGTTGCAGGCTGCAATATTTCTGCTGTTGCGATATGAGGTCTTTTAACAATCTGACTTTTTCTGTCTTTTAGGCATAGTGATTTGTAAAAAGTACCCCAGCAAAGCACCCAGGGCTTTTCAGAGGACCAGGGATTATTAGTAACGTACTGCCCATGCACTCCTTTATTTCCGACAGAATACAAAGAAATCTCTTTTTGCAGGAGACCACCAAGTTTGGTAGCAGGTAAAAAACTTCCAAAACCACTCCAGTTCTGTCAAAAGATGTATTACAAACTGACCATGTTTATTAGTTAACTAATAAGCACAACACCTAGTACTTGAAGCCCTCCAGCCAATTTTGAAGTACAGTTCAACTTCCAAAAATGTTTCCATTCTATTATATTTTGTAACTACCACGAGATTTTCATTTCAGAGAAGTGAACTTAACACTCACAAAAGGTGTCAGATTGACAGTACGGGAAATGAAAAGCTTTCAATTTAATCCAGAGAAGAGCTGGAATGAAGGAAGTGGCAAAAGCTAATCTGTCTTCTCTGATGGACATGTCTCTGCTTCTTAATCTTGTCTCTGAAGGCAGCATATCAGTGCCGGGGCAACCTCAGCACCACTGCTTTACAGTGACCACAGCAGATTGAATTACTTTGGATTTGGAAGAACAGTCATGTACACTCAGTTTCTAGTCTCTCTTTAAAAATGGCTATCGATATATACTGTAGGAGATTGCATGTACTTGCCGAAGTTTGTCCAGATTTTTTCATTGACTCTTTACTGATTTGTATTTCTTCCAATCCACCAAGGCTACTGTCTAAAACAATGTAATAATACTGGCTCCTTCCCTTGAATGATTATCTTCAATTATATTCATGCCACAGAAAAAGTGCAAAGAGCATTTCAGATGTAACTAATTTTTAAAAAGCAGATGTTTAGATGCATAAAGGGAGAAGTATTTCTAAAGCACTCATGAAATAAAAACGCAAAATAGGTAAGAACAGAAAACAGAAATTATGCCATCAGAAATCACAACGTATTTTCAGTTAATTCTTCACTCTATCTCAGATTAATATTTTGTCTAAGAATACAAATAACATACTAGGCTAAACTCAGAAGTGATATTTAAAGGCTTTAAGTCTTTATGAACTCTTATGCAGAGAACAACTAACATTCAAAAAGGTAATAAGGATATGAGTCATAACAAAGTTTATTTTCAGTGTCCCATGGTACTGGTGAGTGTCTGAGTCAGAATTTACAGACTTGAGCTGGTTAACGTTAGGCTGACAAACTAGGAGATTGTACAAGTTGTACTACCTTTCCTATCTATTAAGGTTGTTGTTTCAGGTTGTCCCAATGATCTTATACATGTAAGGACAAATCTGGTTACAAGAACCAGTACTGCATCAACAAATGACTACAGATGTCAAGGTTGGAAACCTAATTTTTTTTAATCCCAGTCCTAAGAATCTCTCTGCTGATTCTTTTCTTATTTCATAAGAAAATATGTTTCTGGATACATCCATGTAGGCTAGTAACAATGCAGCTAGTGACTGAGTTGGGAGGCAGACTTGAGTTGCAAGGAGTTACTTTTTCTCTGGGTTCATATGCTGTGGTGAAATTTTCATCCATTACTTAAACTTTTTCATCTCATTTTCCTGTTATGCTGTCAAAAAGATACTAGATCTGAAGAGCCGATCACATTACGCTATGTATATATATTTGAAAATGAAAGAGAGAACAATTATTGTTGAAGGGGAAAATAGAACTCTTTGTTGTACGAGCTGCTCATGTAGGAAATACTGCTAAATCCAGTCCTGGAGCCAGTAGAGTGCATGGACTCCTCAGAACTGGAGTGTCAGTTAGCATTGGCGTCTCTGGTGTGGAGCCAGGAAGCTGCACATGCAGACTGTTCACTGGAATGACCTCCACCAAAATCAGCAAGGCTGGTATCAAGAGCTATACAATCGTAGGGTGGTTACTTACCTTGAGGACTGACTACAGCTCTCTTTTTGGCACTGTCGAGCAGGGACATCCTCATTCTGCCGGGACTGATGGCTGTTCCCTTGCAGATGGAGCTCTTGGGTGTGCCTTGCTGGAGGAGAAACTTTCCACAGTGCTATGTGTACAGCAGCGTAAGTAGGCTGGAAATCAATTATGAGAGACTGCAAGTCACCTACAATCTTTAGGATATACACAAGCTGTATTTCCAGAAGGTATTATGTTGTCTCCCAGATTACATTTGCACCAGTAAATATAACACCAACAGAAACTTCTCCTTTATTAATTCCTCTATAGAGATAACATAACAGGCAACAGACAGAGAGAGAGAAATCTCAGTTGCTTAAAAATAAAAAAAATCAATATTCAGAAGCTGAATTTAAATAAATAAAATATGTAAAGACTCTATGGTGATTAGATCACATATCATTTCTGTGCTTTAATCTTTACACTGCAGTATTTCTTTTGTTTCTTTGTTGGTGTTTTTTCCCCTCAAATGCTTAAATAATACCTGATTCTTTTCATATTAGGGCCTCAAAGCATAAATGTAAGATCACAACACCTCTGATGTGCAGGGAAGTATCAATCACATCAATTTTGCCACAAGACAAGCAGAAACAGTACTTCCAAAAGAATTGTTCGAGGCTTGCTATCCAATTAACTAAGTTCTTACTAAATTATGAATTGTTAATTGCCAGATCGACAACTCCTTTTTGTCCAACAGTCTGAAACAGAAGGTACACAATGATGGTGTCAGTAGAACTAAATTATTTCTAAGTTGTAAGAATTTTCCAATAAACCTTCAGAAGCATACTAGGTTGTAGAATTCTACAAATGTTCCTCCTTATATGAATATATACCTATATGTAATTTAAATTATATATCTATGTAATGAATAATTTAAAATTAGGAATGAAAAATTTGGACAAGCTCTGTGGAATCAAGGTTTTAAGTTACTAATTTTGGAGTGAAACAGCAATGTACTCCCTGTTGCCTTTTAATTTTCACTTCAATGTCTGTTTCAAATGATTCGTTTTGAAGTATCTGGGATACTTCATATTCTATTTAGGTTCTATATCATAACTTTAAATGAAATCTGGAGAGAAGGTGACAGAGAAGAGCCTTTAAATAGCCATATAGAAACACGTATGTTACCAGCTGCAAAGAGAGGTGGAAGGTGATAGAAACTGTCTGGAGCTCAGGAGCAAATGGGAGTCTGAGGAACAGAGCAGCACAGGTATCTGGTGTCATTGAGCAGACACCTATGAGTGTTTGTATTCTTTACAGTGGACCTATACTTGGAACGGAATTGTTAAGAAACAGAGAGACAGTAGTATCAGATTCATTTGGAGCAGATAAACAGCAGCACAGAACTGTGGTAACAGGTTAATACTTTTCTTATGTATATGTGTAGTTTAATGTCACCAAAATTGTTGCAGAGTTAAGAAACTGCATACAGAAGCAGTGACATAAAATAAAAAAAAAAAAAGAGTGTTGGATATTCACAGAATGAATCTCATAACGACAATTTCCTTTCTGTTTAGCCAGGTAGGTTAAAGATGAAGAAATCTTAACCTCAATCTTTCTTTTCAGTTCAACTTATTTTATTTTGGTTGATTACTGCTTCACTGCATACATTGTAGACCATTTGTTTTGCAGTTGTTTTCTGTATTACGATCTTCGAATGGTGCGATTCTACAAAGATGTGTTGTACAGTGCTAAAATGCAGTACTTACATTACTGCTCCTGTAAGACTAGCTTTTAAACGCAGCTCTTTGGAAGTAACCACTCCAAAATTACTGGAACAGTAGGAATTGTAATCTTGCAAATGTTTTTTTAACATTTTCTCTCAAGGAACTTAGGTATGCTGATGTTCCAATGGCCTGAGCAAATCTTTGTGTACAATGTGTGGCACAGGGCAATAAAGATTACTTGTTGTCCAAGCCCCACAGAGAAACAAACTGTCCAGATTTGAAGCTGAAATTCCTCACTGTAGCTCCTTCAACAAAAAAATATCTCTGTGAAGCCACACCACTTTTAAGCGATCTGGAAATCAGGTTTAGTCTGCTGATACGGAATCTGCCTTCAATATTAGATAGACACAGCCCATACTAGAGACTAGATGAAAGTCTACTCATAACCTATTCTAAGCTTTAGAGATCATGATCTTAAATAAAACTAAATACAAGGGTGATTTTTGTCTCCCACATTCATTTAATACGATATGCTTCATAAACTGCCATCATTAATACTAAATCACTATTAAGGAATCTCTGTAACATTAACCTTTGATTCTACACTTTTCCTTTTATGTCATATTTGATAAATCTTGCAAGGGGATTAATATATATGATTTAATTAGACACAAACAGCCATATGTAAAGTACAACAAGAAGGACCATTTCTCCCTATATGATTCAGAAAACAGTGACTATTACAGATAAAATGCATTTGCAAGATGAATGCTGATTTTAAGATGTATATTGAGCTTCTTATAGCCTTCTGTTTCTGTGATGTTCAAACACTGGAATGCTATGACAAATTCCAGTTCAAATCAAGCCAAATCTCTCATGTTAACCTATGAATCATTTAATCTGACTTTCTGAATTTCCGTGACTTATTCATTCCTTGTCAGTCATATTATCTTTCATCATTGATCACTGGTGATCATTGATCGTCCTTACCCTTCAAGATAGAAATTAGTCACCATTTTTAAAGTGAAATTCCCCTCTTCTGTCACTCTTTCTTACTATGGCTCTGACTAAGCAAGAGAGTCTCTTGTTATTAACTATGCCCTTTTGCTGGGCTTACAAACAGTAGATGTCACCTTTCTCAGTCTTTTTTTGATCAAGTAGTTCATCTAAGTTCTTATATTTTCCATTGTAAGGCACATACCTTAGATCTCAAAGTGATTTGTTCCTTTTTTATTTCATGACCTGTTTATAACTTCCTTTGTTAAGGTATAAGCACAAGAACTCCATGCCAGATTCCACTATCTGTTTCAATATTGCCATACAAGGAGTCTATATAATTATGAGTTATCTGCTTATAACTCCGCTTCATAATTGTTAACAAATTTTTTCACGAGCTGGCAGATGAAGCTAGAGACAGGAGTATGTTTTTATGTGTTCCTAGTGGTATCTAACTCAGACGCACATCAATAATCAACCAACCTTCATCACTCTGCTGGAAAGCCTGTCCCTTATGTGCCATCCCACCCTCACCGGGAGTTTTTTCTGTGGCAATTCTATTTTCAAGCAATTAACATGAATTAAGTGTATTGAGTGTTGGCCCATCTAGGGATGATTTTCCATTAACAGACACTTAAAAGTTTCTGATTAGCAAATTCACAACCTATTTAACATATGCCTTATAGATATTAGTATTTTTTGTTAAATTACCACCTCCTCTGATGCAAGTCAAATGCCACACCAAAGTCTACATGTATTACATATACACAGCTACCTTTATTAAGGAAATTTGTTATCAAATAATGAAATCTAAACTATTTGACAATACCTATTTTCCATAAAATCACATTGACTGGCATGAACTACGGTCTCCTCTTTCTGATTATTAATGGAAAATCATATTGACTTTTCCATTATATTATCTGAGTTCGATGTCTGGGTAACTGGCCTATAATTACTAGGACTATTCAGCTCATCCTTTATGAATATCAGAACCACAGTAGCACTCTTTTAGAACTCTAAGTTTTCCTAGAATATAAAGGTTTCTTAAAAGTGATTATTTCTTTATTATCTATTTCAGTCACATGCTCAAATATTCCTGGATGCAATTTATCTGAGTATGCAGAGTTTAAATGTTTTTATTTTAGATTATGAAGCTAGTAATCAGCTTTATATGATACAGGCTTCTCATTCTCTCCAGTGAAGAAGTTGAACAAATTAATATTTATTTTGTAATTTCTTTGAATTTGTCAAACTTTTATTTAATGTTTTGCATTCTGTTTCCCACCTTTACTCAATCATGATTGTTCTGTAACCAGGGTTATAATTTTCCTTAATGGTGAACTCCATGGCTTTGGTCAATTAAAAAGTATTCTTTCTAGATAACACTCTAAAAAAACCTTTTAAAAATATCACTTTAATTCATACTTTTCTTTCTATAGCTTTTTTTGCCATCACTTTCATACGGAGACTTCATGTTTATGTTTTTATGCATGTCCATTCAATGGGAAATAACATAAAAATCACAAAGTTTTGGTTGTCCAGTAGAATATTGTGATTTCGGAATATTTTTGCCAAGTTTTGCAAATGGTTAACTGAGAAGCAACATTTTTCTGAGCACCTTGAGGTCACTGTTTTTCCTTTCATCATTGGTCTGTGTTACTGCTTCATGGGGAGAGAAACTATTTGTAGGAGTAATCAGACAGTGATAATAGACAACCTGATGCTATCAGACCTAGGAAAGGTATTCTATCTGACTTGCAAGAGTTTCTCCCACTCTTGTACAATTTTAGTCATGGAATTTGTCCAAATTATGATGAGGAAATTCAGATGTGAAACTTCAGTGCATTAGATCACATCTGAACTCAGAAACTATAAATGCCGTTAATCTCTAAAAGCTTTTATAATTGTCTCCTTCTCCTGAAAGAAGGGTAATTTATCCCATGCTTGTAAATGGAAACACTATGTAAACATGCAGTTACTATAACAACAACCGCATCACAAATTCCTATTCTGATTTACCCCAGCAAGGTGCTTATTAACCACCTTTTGTTAGAGTACATTTGGAATTATGATTGTATTTTCAAATGCCTGAAATGTGTAGCTATTCACAGACCATACATGAGGCTATGCAAGGACACTTTCAGCATATGAAAGTATAAAATAATAATAATAAAGACTTTCTCCACTCTGCTTCACTGTTTACTGCAAATAGAAATTCCTACATCACCATCCTCCTTTTTTTTCATGTAATTAATCCTTTGCCATGTTAGAATCCATTAACAAAGTTGTGTTTTTCCCTAAGTTTGACAGCTGATTTTTTGCACTCATATACCACTTGCTTTAGCTGGTCAAGTGGGTTCGCTTTTATGAAGTTTGTTTTTCTGCACGGACTATTTGCAAAAACCCTGCACTTCTTTCACATCTGCACAGCTGGGCTGCAGGGGCTTGCTTTACCCCGGCCATGCTGATCATATCCTTCTCCTTGCCACATGTTGTCTCCATGTTGCTGTTGTCTCCATTTTAGTTTCTCAGAGTTCCCATGAACGTGCTTTCCACATCAGCCTAAGGAAGATATTGTCATCCACCATAAAATACCCTATCTCAGGCAATTGCGGTCTAAGGAGCAGCAGCTCTGCTCTTTATTTTCCTCTGTGACTCTGTTTCAGATGCAGCTGCTCTTCACAGATCAAGCTCAGCATTTGCATTTGATGCATTGAATGGCTCCTTTGGAATCGAGGTGAACCAAGTGTTTGACATAAGACTTCTTGTGACACATATTAATGTAGGAATCAGATTCGAACATAAGAGCCTTTATTTCTTTGGTTTTCTTACCTAACCTAGAAAGATATATTTCAGAAGCTCTTATTATTTGAGTTAAGCTGCTGGTTTATATGGGTATAGGGAGAAAAGTTTAATCTTATTTCAAAAGAATCTTGATGCACTGGGCTAGTGAATGCATTAACAGATACTGTAAAGAGCACTGCTACTCACTCTAGATCCAAGCAGACTGAGCAGAGAAAAAGATGTTGTCCAGAAAGCCTTGCCAAATTCTGTTTTCATTCAATCTGTCATTCATACTGAGATGCAGTTCCCAGGGTCCAACCTTGCTTTACACTTTCCTGTACCTATTCGCCCCCACATACTATGATTCTTCTTCCTCTCTGACACAGTGTTTGTTTATTCAGAATCTACCCTCTCATTTTCTACTATTCAGTCTCCCATCCTTCCCTCAAACATTACTTGTGTTTATTTTTGTGCTTTAACACTCCAATCATGTTGATTTGCTGGTGTGCTCAGGCCAAAATAGGAGTCCTCTGACAGGTGAAATGTAGTATGCCACAAACAAATGATGCAGCCTTTCAAGAGGCAAATGTGATCTGGCTTCAGCTAAGCATTGAAGGCTGAGAGCTACTACATAAACCTCCTCTCTGCTTAGATAAAAACTCATATTCTTAGAAAGTCTGTATCTACACACTCCTTGTATGCAACCCAACTCTTTTTTTAAATTTTTTTGTTAACTTGCCCCAAAGGATAGGAAATGCATGCATAAGATGTAGTAGTAACAGTGAGCAGTATCGAAATTTGAAGTTGTAATTCAGAAGTAGAATTTTTCAGTTTTTTAGACACACTTTCTGGAAGAGGATACATTTTTGGGATCGGGAGCACTATCTTTGTTCTGCTTTCTACAACAACTCAAAAAATATTTTGGTTTTGGTTTATTTAGTAGAACAAAGTTCTCAGTCTCCACTATTGTTAAAGGTTAACATTTTCTTTGTCTGTCTAAGATCACTAGCTATATGACAACTACAGTTATTCAGGGAAGGAATTGTTTCAGCACAGGTCAAAACCAGAGCAATTACTTATCTTTTTTAAAAAAAAATCTTAAGTTGTTATAATATATATTAGATCACTAACCAACTTCCATACAGTATTCTGACATTTTAGTGTGGTTACAATCAGCACGGTTTGCTTCCCCCTATTTGCTCACTTCATACTGATCTAAATGGTGAATTGTTTAACTCTTAATGGAATTACACTGTCTTATATATAGTTATATATATAGTGAAGAACCTCATGTAAGGTTCATCAGCTCTGCCAGCTACATGTTTAAGCTCAAGGTTGAGGTGAGAAATGGGTAAGATTCTTCCCCACAAACCTTTCTGCTAGTACTGGCACTTGTTCTCGTTTACCTGTTGATTAACTGTGTCAATACTGGAAAAGAAAATGAGCTGAGGACTTTATGAAGTGGCACAAATTGCATTCTTATGCCTAAACTCTTTTTTTCAGATACCTTATCCTCAAAAAGAAAAACTGCTGGGGAAAATCCCTGTTCCTTTCTATTTAGCAGATGTGCTCAAGCACTGGCTGGAAAATCACTAGCTGGCGCAGGCTAAAACCGTACTCGTGTGGTAGAAATTTTTAGTTTACATCACTGATTCATAAACACAGGGATTTTCACCAGTAGATCCATGACTACAGAAACATCATTCTCTCATTCGAGAGATTTTGCTGGAAAAATTAACACCTGTCATTCAGGTCTCAGTCAGGGTCATTGCCCTTTCTTGCTATCAGATGGGCTTCAGAGTTTGTTTTTAAAAATGCTTAATTTTTTCGAGTAATGTTATCCAGACCTGGGTGAGCCCCTCAACACTTACTCTTAATAGAGATTGTCATCCTGAGAATTATACATTTAAATGCCCTTTATCCAACACAGTGGGATGGTTCTTTCTCCCTGTTTAATTTGAGCATTGTTGAAAGGTAATTTGAAATGTCGCCTGAATATGTTCAGTCTTGTAGAGAGTTCGTATTTTCCCATTTTCCTAGGCAGCTAAACTCCAAAATCACATAGTGTTGGTCACTCATCCATTTTTCTTAGCCTGCTTTTATGTTTCCAGATCTTTTCATACTGCCATGATTTGACAACATACAATTAATTTATTTGGTTTACATCCATATTAACCTGCAGGCAGCAGCTTTGCATCTAATAAATGATTCTGTCAAAGAGAGACTTGGACAAAACACACTTTTCTGGTGATATTCGTTGCCTGTAAAAAAAAAATTACACAACAAACAGACGTTTATTCCAGATCAAACTGCCTATTCATATGGTTCAACAGACTGTCAGATTAACTGTAATGGTGCCTTCTGGTGACTTTGAATAATGCAACAGTCTGTATCCACTCAGATTTTTTTGCCTGTTTCTGATTAAAATAAATGTATCTGGTGTCCATGTTCAGGTTTTGGAAGTGGGGACTGAAAGGGTGGTCTCTGTGAGAAGAGGTTGAGGTCTCTTCCTACCCAAATCTCTTTTAATTGGCAACAAATTAAATTCATTTTCACCAAATAGAGTCTGTTTTGCCTGTGACAGTAAGTGGTAAATAGTCTCCCTGCCTTTATCTTGACCTATGAACTTCCTTATTTTAATTTTCCAGTGATGCCACTAAGGAGAGAGAGGGAGCAAGCAGCCAGGTGGTTTTCTGGCTGTTTGCAAAGGCTAATCCACCATAGTGGAGTTAAGGGATAACACATGAAAGCAGAATAGATGCCTTTCATTGATTCAGAGATGTAAATTTAGTCCAGTTCAGTTTAAACTTGATCTCCTCCAGGTAAGTTTTAAGTCTCCCTGAAACTGGAATTCCCTGACTGTTCAAGTGAAAAGCCAAGCAAAGAACTACTTTGTTTAAAGATACATATAGCTTTACACCATGTGCACTAATTAATACTAATGCATTTTATATATTATATTTTTAAGCACAAAATAACTTACTTTCATACAATTTTTAGACAGAAAAGACAATTCTGACTCTGTCATTAAATGATTTAAAAGCAAGAAGTAACAGTTTATATGAAGAAAGGACTATACAACCCACAATGGAATAAGATGGAAGAATAAAGCAGCCAAGCAACCAGCAAATCCAACCAACCCACCTGTTCTCTGGAGTGTTCCATTATGAAGAACTTGCCCTCAGGCTTCTAATAATTACATTGCATATAATTTGTTAAGTGATATTTCTTCTTTAAACAAAACCAGAGAAAGCAAGTGAAAAGTCCTACATACCATGCAGTCTCTGAGAGTAAGTGGTTAATAATAGAAGGGAAATCTTATCTTCTGTACATAATCATAATGAGAATACATTTTTAGCTTGACAGAAGACAATATTCAGAAGAACACAAATGATTTAGGAGCTGAAGTTCCTATAGGCTTTAAATGAGATCTGTTTATAGGTAAAGCTGCATCTTGTTTATCAGTTGAAATGTGTTGTCAATCTCTACATTGAGACTAAACGAAATGATTTGTGAATTGGAGGCAATTTCACTTAATTGTCTGAATCAGAGGAATTAATTACTGATGTAACTTTAAAAACAAATTTAAAATATTTTTTGGATAGTTCTCATAATTTTCCTATTGTGTGTGTTTGGGTTTGTACATTTGAGTTCACTTTCAAACTTAGGAGTGTGGGAAAACTGGTATTTGATTTCACAGCTTTTTTCCAATGTTTTATTTCCTTTTCAATTTTTACACTATTTATATGAACCATATATGGAAACACAAATGTCATTTTAATGTTACTTAACGGAAAATGTGATTTTTTTTTCTGTTTTGAAGTTTACTGCCTTCTTTTTCACCTTCTAGCACATTCGTGAAAATACATATAAATTGAAAATAAAAATTAAATAAGTGTTTATTTCCCAGTCATATGCAAAAATATTCAGTTCAATTAAAAATCAGTGATCACTCTTTTTTGGAAAAATGTTAGTAATTAAATAGTTGCGAATATTTATTCCAGTGGTGTAAATCTGTGGAGCTCCACTGATTTCATTAGAACAATATTGATCAACTGCAAAGAAGACTCCAGCATTTGGTTTCCAAATCCAACAGTGATAGGCTTTTGTAAAAAAAGATAGGTTCTCTGCCTGTTGCAGATATGGAGTCTTATACGTACATAAAATATAAAAACACACACCACTGTGCCAACAGGTTTTAATTATTTATCATATTCAGAACATAGAGTGTGATAACATTCCTGAAGCTGCTTTTTCATTTGTTATAGCAAGTTTGCTTAATGAATGTTCAGCATTTGTTTGCTAAGCATGAAAGTAAAATGGAGCAAAATAAGATCCTTGTCAAAGACAATTTAAATGGTAATGTTGGTGTTGAAAAAGGTGAGAGTATGTGTCCCTCGTAAACGATTTATTCCTACTTTCTTCGCATAGCCTGACTGATTTAGCACCAGTTGTTTTGGACTAAGATATTTCTAAATGTCTGTATAAAAGATACATATATTAAAGGTATGCTTGCACCAGGGTGCGCATGCAGGGAGGCTGCCTTTTATAATTTAGGAGCTCTGTGGAGTTTTGTTTCTTCCCTTTCAGAGAAGATCATATATATATGGTATGGGACTCAAGAGTCTTCTAACCCCAGATATCTTGTGTGTGACACTCAGAAAATTACAGGGAGGCACATTTTTTTGACACTATGTGTCTGTGCCATCACCCAAAGCTACAGGTCTCTTCTGCAAAGATACGTAACGTTTTTTTATTCAATACAGATACAAAATGAGATCAAAAATTCATGTGTGTCTATTGCCTACTTAGGCTATAAAAGTACATCTACAAAGGACTTAATATTTTAGCTACAATTTAGGTGTCTAAATATAAAAATGACCTTATTAAACCCATGTTCAATTGAAATCCCAGAGTACCCAAGGGTATAACTCTATGGATACTCATTTTGGCAATCATTTTTCTAATATGTATCATCCATTGGTTGCTTAGCTATTCACTGTTGGGCACAGATGTACCAACAGCAATGTTTGTTAGGCAGTTTGTGTTACCGATGTGTCTGAAATTATCAGGGAGAGGAAAGAAAAACAACAAATAATGTCTTTTCTTGCAGGGGTCTGGGATGTGAAATAATCCTTTTTAAACAGTGATTGTCACTTAAACAAGAGTATCATAAAACTGCATACTGACTAACTACTAACACAGAAAATTGGAGAATTATTCCATAGTTCTGAGTTATTCTGCTCCAATGAAAGCCCTTATGTCTTTCCAGTAAAAGACCTTTATTGTGACAGAAGAGGGATTTTGTAGCCAGTTTCTCCATACTGAACTTTTCAATCACCTATTCTGTTATGTCTTCGCTATCTCTGTTAGTCTCTTCAAGTCTGTTAGTTAAGTGGCTAAAGATTAAATATAGACTCTAAATAACTTATAACTTATTTTTCTTTTTTCTTTTTTTTTTTTTT